>CAJVPP010000053.1:0-55835 GCA_910592005.1 Funneliformis mosseae | reverse complement strand
AACTTATAATAAATAATATACTTTAAGAAAGAAAAAAAAAAAGCACGAAAAAAAAAAAAAAGCCTTTTCGCTTTAAAAAAAAAATTTTTTTTCTTTTTTCCCCCCCCCCCCCCCCCCCCCCCCCAAAATTCAAATATTTCGTATTTATTGTCCTAGTCCGATCGTCACCACTAGGCTCGTCACCTGTGAATTTAAATTCTCGGTTATTTATAATAAAGCAAGCATCCTCTGTGCACACATTCATTATTTATCATGTAATAAAATGTATTTTTTTTATTTGTGGTCGTTTTAACCATATCATAATTTTCATTTTGAGTCTCGCATTATTAATATAAGTTTTTGTATAAAAAACGTGAATAAAAAGGACTTGTAATAACAATTATACTGTTTTCAAATGGTTAAAAATGAGTGATCAATAAAATAACACGTGAAAGCATTTAACTTACACTACATCAATAATCAAGGAAAAAAATTATTGTATTTGGATAACTTTATCCCAAATTGGTTAAAATGTTTTTGAAACAATCGTTAATTTCATCTTAACAAAAAGATTTATCTTTTTTCTTTACCACCTTCCTATTTTTTTTTTTTTTTTTTCAAATATGGATTACCTTAGAAATTTCCTTCGTGATACATTTTTCCCAGCCCACAACCAAACACAGCTTTGGGAGCTCACTGCTAACGTATTTGAGGATTCTTGGCAACAGATTCGCGATGATTTTAATCGTCTTGCTGATTTTTCTGAAACTACAATAGTTGCTCCCCCACCGCCTGTTGAATTACGAAGAGTGATTGTCCTCCCTTTTGACGTTCAGCTGAGAATACCGAGAATAATCCTCCGCGAAACTTCTAGAGATTGGAATGACACTAGTAACTTTGTGGTTGGGGTCGCTGCTGTTGCGGTTATTTGTCGTCATTATTGGTCATGTTAAGGAAGTCTCAAGGTGATTAAAAATCAATTTGTTAGTTATCAAGTATTAGATTTCAATGTTCGTCTTTAAACACTAACATATTTTAACCTAATTAAACGAAACAAGTACAACTTGGCAAGTCAAATAAAGTCAATTTAACAATCGACACAATTTGGCGGCCTATCCAAGGCGATGCTTTTTTTGACCGACTTTTATTCCAATGATTTGCAAAAATTCTCGACATTAGGTTCACCTAATGTCATTGACTAGCATGGTATTTGTTTATACCTGGTTAATTTAAGAATAGTCAGCCAAACAATCTTTATTAGAGGATACCTTTGCATTATCTTGTCCATTTATATGAAAAAATGGATAGTACACGGTATTAAAAATCACTGAGAATAGATGTTGAATGGTGCTAGAATGTTCCAAGATTCAAATGTATTCTACATGGAAGAGTTTGTATTATTAATTTTATTTATCAAATCATGACCAAAGCACCAAATAAGAATTCAATCAAAACTTTTTTGAGTATGATTTGACGTATGGAACATTCATCCTTGATTAAAGTGTCGAACGAATCTTCATTCCATGTTCAATAATTATATATATATGTAGAGTTGAAAAAACGGTACTCATTAAATATATAGGAAAATAAATTTACACTAGATGAACAATGAAAGAGAATAAATTTTCCAATATATAAATATTTTGATCTATTTTAATTTATTGTGATTAAGTAAATGCTAATTTCGCATAGGTTCAACATGCGCATTGACATGCAATGAATGCACACTCCTTAATCTTTATCAATCTTTATATGACCATTAGTGATATGGTCTTCAAGAATACACTTGTAAACTTCCGGCCTTAATGTGGATTGATCATAGTTTATAATAAAAACCCAATTTAAGTTAATAATATTATTACCTTAACATTTGTGTAAGCTCAAACTTTGAACATATTACTGTGCATAAAGTACTTAAATCTTCAGCTTTTATAACTTGTTTGTAACAAAATAAAAAAGACATCTATCTCGTTACAGTTCTTTAGTAGTTTTTTTGTTATCGAACGATTTTTTACTTTAAATTTTATAACAAAAACGCGAAAGCTCTTTTTTTCAATAAATGTGCTTTAGACTAAAGGTTGGAACTGGTTTAATTCCGAAAACCCGGTTTTAAAAAGTTGTCCCAATTTAAATCGGTTGCGGGTTAATTCGTGTGCTCGGCCCGAATCGAAACCGGTTAAATAATCGAATTATTTATTAAATTTTTTCAAATATAAAATTATCATTTCCTATTACAATTTATTTTTCTAATGGGAGGAAAATATATCAAAATGAACACTATGAATTGCATCTTATTCACTAAGTCTGAAGAAAGTCGAGTTCGTTAGCAGAATTATGATTACTTTGTCTAAGAATAATCGTTTACTAGACTTATATTGCAGGAATAGATAAATATTCGTGATTGGAAAATCGTAATTGTTAACTGCCCACCATTTTAATGGATCATCATTTAATCCAATTTGTGTTAACAAATTAAAATTTCTCATCATCATCTTCTATTAGCACACCTCTTTCTAATGCTTTAAAAATATTACTTTCAATGATGGATTGCTAAACAAATTTTCAGTAATTTTAGGCGGAAGATCCTTGTTTTGCATCAATTTCAAACTAAAATTTCAGCTTCAATTTTATCATCATCTTTACACCGTTCGAAGTTTTGAAACGTGATCTAAAAGTGTTACTACAAGTATAATATTTTATGGAATTGGTCAAAGTTCATCCAAAGATAAAAATATAGCTGTGTAAACTTTTGCATCAAATTACTAGTATATACTGAGTTAAATATTTTACAGTATTTATATCATTTAAATTGAATGAAATGGTGAATTTCCACTTTTTCATTTCTAAAGTGTCTATAACCTTGTCACTTTTATTTCTTTTAAATTCAATTTGTGATTTTGATTCTTAATTCTTTTTCATTAATGATTTTGATAGCAGCAAAAAAAAATGGTCATGAGCAATATACACATATATGGGTTGATTGTTAGGAAAATCAGGTTCTGGGAATTTTTTTAGCAAAATTGAGATTTTTATTGCATTTTAGTTTTTGATGCTATTAGATTAAAATGTATTAAGCTCTTAATTTTAGTCAAAAATTTCTCAGAACCTGATTTTTCTAGAAACCTTTCCATATTATCAATTTGATGTATTTCTTATAATATAAAGTTAATTACCAGTGATATTTGTTAAATCAATTTAAAAGATTATATAAATTTGGTACATTTTTTCAAAGCTTTTCATCAAGTAAAATATAATTTAAAGCAAGAAATTATTGAAAATATGATTTAAGGAAGAGAATTAAAAAGTTACTGTGAGATTATTAGATAAATAATAATAATTTAATTTTTTTAAGTATAAAAATATTTTAAATAAGTTAGTATTAATTTCATTATATCTTTCATTTAATATTTTAATTATATTAATTAAAATTTTTTAATTATAATTCTAATTAAATATTGTTACAGTCAGTTTTTTAAGATACTTATGAGTAATAAGTGAAGCAATATTTATGGGTGGTAAGCAGAAGGTTTAATTTGATATTTAGATTTAGAAGAGTATTGGTAAATTAACAGTTTATTTAATAATTATAACAGTGAAGTACTGCCTCAGTCAGCACTCTGTACTATACAATTATATTAGAGGAATTAAACTAAACTATTATATAAACTATGAGTCAGACATACTGCTAAGCTAAAAGAAATTATCTTCTATTTATATAAAATGAAAAATATAAAGTTATCGAAGATATAAAAGAAATTAATAAAATATATGAGATAAATAAAATAAAATAAATAAAAGAAATATATTGTATAAAAGAAATATATGCTATAAATGACATAGATGACATAGAAGACATATATGATTTCTTAAAGATCAATGTCATCCTCTAGATCATCATCATCTATATCTTCTTTCGTGTAATAATATTAATCATTTATAATAAAATAGTTATTTTATGAGTATAAAAAAGCTAAAAACAATCTTTAAATCCATAAAAACTGTTAATATTTTGAAAAAAATAATAGAAATAATGAAAATTATAATGATAATATAAATTTAAAAAAGTATTATTTTAGCCAAATTCTTTTATAATTAATAACTTAACATTAGTAATTAAATCTTTCTACTTTGAATCTTATCTTCTATAAAAATTATATTAATATCTTTAATAAATGATAAAAGCAATTTGATTTTCATTTATATATGTTATCTTATTTATTATATTCTCTATTTTGTATATATTATAAATACTTATTGAAACTTTCTTAAAATAATTTCATCATGCTCTTTTCTATATTTTTAATATAGCTTAGACAGTTTCAACTTTTATTATATCAGAAGGTTTTCATTATATCCCTTATGATTTTAATATAATTTTATCTAAGTTTTTTTCTTTTACAGATGCTCTTCTTGACTTTAGCCCATAGATTCTCAATAGATAGTTGCAGTAATAGTTCAATAATGATCATTGTGTTGATGGCAAAAAATTATGCTACTATGTTATTCTATTATTAATTCTTTAGACATTTTTGTTATTTTAAAAAGATAAAATTTTATTTTGATCTAAAATTAAAATAAACAAACCAAACACATATTTATTTGGTTTGATTTAAGTAAACAATGGTTGGAACATTATATAGCTGCAATTTTCTACAGTTACATAATATAATTAGTATGAAAAAGCCCAAAAGATGGTATCTGAAGACTTTTAGCAAGGGTCTGTATATTATTATGAAGGATTTTTGATCAGAGTATCTTTATATGTAATAAAATGAATAAATGATCAGCAAATTAATACAAAATGTGATAAAATTAAATATGTCTACTATACTGTTATACCTTAATCTTTATTATTTTTTTTTTAATTTTTTTAAAATAATTTTTTTATTATAGATCTTTTGTTAAAATAAGAATACATTTTTTTGATTAATTTAAGAACCAATATTAATACATATTATGTGATTTATGTTACTTCAAAATAACTATATAATATATATAAAGATGCTTTAAAATATTTTCGCTTCTTTATAATTTTATAAAATATTTATAATTTATTTTCTGCTTAAAAAAAAAGCTAAAATTTGTATTTTATTAAAGATTATTTTTTTCTGTTATATAATAAATAAGAAAAATATTTTTTAATTAATTGTTATAAGAATTAAGTAATATAAAGATTATTAATAATAATAAAAACTAGCCTAAATATGAAATTTATAACTCTTAATTGGTTGATATAAACAAAAAATTTTAAGATTTATTATAAATAGGTGAATATAGTAATACTGTTATAATTTAAAAAATTAAAATTAGAAAAATAAATTAAAGTTAAAAATGTATAATAAAAAGAATTTTACATAAATAGAATATATATAAAAGTTAAATGTAAAAAATTATATTTTTAAAAAACATAAAATTATAAGAATAAAATTTGCAAAAAAAATATAAATCATAAATAATAAAAATTAGAGTAAAATAATTTAGTTAGATAAGTTAAAATTTATGATTTATAGATCAGATAGTAAAGAGTATTGTTAAAAAAAAGTCAGGTAAATTATTAAGAAACTATTACATCAAATTTACAGTTGAATTTAAATAGGGTAATAATATGATATAAAGATGTTTTACATTTGATAGAATTGATAATATATGTAAAATTTATTGACATATAAATAGTAATTTATATTATAAAATTTTAAAAGAAAACTTATTAGAAACTATTATATAATATGAAATATATAAAGATAATTTTATTTTTTAATAAAATAATAATCTTAAATATATTATACATCTTATAAAACAAATAATTTGAAAATAATAGGATTAAAATTCTTGATTGCTTAGTATAATTACTTAATTTAAATCTTTTAAAATATCTTTAAAATGAAATAGATTATTATTTAAGACAGTTTAAAATATTTGTTAGAATACAAAATCAGTTATAGAATATAATTCAAAAATTTGAGTTAAATTAGGATTCTATATATATAAAAAAATTAGTTAATATTATACTAATTTATATAAATAATATAATTAAAATTAATAATAACTACATAGAATAATAAATAATTATTTATCAAAGTTTTTATATAATTAGATTGATTTTTGATTTTTTTATATACATAAAAATTTAATAAAAAAATGTTCAAAAGAAAAAGATTACTTAATTAATATTTTTTAAATATTTATTTATTATAATATAATAATTTTTATATTATTGAATAGACTTAGTTTAATAAATAATTTATATAATACAGCATCTTTTAATTATAAGATAATAATATTTTTAAAATTGTATTCAGATAGCTTATTCAAGAAAATTATTTCTAGATAAATAATTCTATTAATTATAGATAATAAAAATAATAATTTATAAAATTAATTTTTTCAAGCGTCTAAAACTTAAAATTTTTTAATTCATTAAAAAAATTCATAAAAATAGATTTAAATTATTTATAAATTTTTAAAACTTTAAAATTATAAAACCTATTATAGCTAATTTGCTAAATCTATTAATTTATTTAATAGGCTAAAAATTTATATTTCCTAATAATATTTATTTAATATTTTAATAGTAATAAAATGGCTCTTTTTAAACAATTTGAAAAATATTTAAAATTAAAAATCTTATCATATTATATAATATTAGATTCTTTCCTATTCATTATATATAGCTTTACTATTTAACTTATTTTTAAAAGTAGATTTAGAATTTTAATTTAGTTTTTATATTAAAAAATTATTATATAATATTAAATTAATAAAAATTATAATTTTCATAAAATTATTTTAACATTATATTAAATAATAATATTAATATAAAATATAAGAAAGGTTAAATTTATTAAAATTATAATTTAATCTAAATAAAAATATTTTATAGAAAAAAATTATAAATATATCTTTTAAGTAAAAAAATAAAATTATTAATCATATTTATTTATATTTAAATTTTAAATTTTAAATTTTTTTAATTTTTAACTTTATTTAATAATAAAGTATATATGATAGGTCATAAAGAAAAAATTAAGAAGGCCTTTCTTAATTTTCTCTTATGACCTACTGTACACATAATTTTATATAACAGTTTTATAAATTTATAAAAAAGTTAAATAATAATATAATAATTATAATAAATATTAAATAATTTTATTTTAAATATTTAATAATATTAACATGTAATTCTTACGAACTATGACTATTAAATAGGATGTTCAAGTGGTTTATTCTTTTTAATTGAGCAGTAATCTTTCAACAGTTTACAAGCTTTAACTCAGATGATTTATTAAAGTATTTATATTATCACAACGAGTTATGATTTAACAGATTGTCAGTAATGTGTATTTGTAAATATTGTGTTTATTTATGAGTAAAAGAATAATAAAGATGAAGAAAATGAAGAAAAATAAAAGAAAATAAAGAAGAAAAATAAGAAAGAGAAAAGAAATGAAATACTAAAACTAAAAGGTGACGCAGTAGGCCAGTTGCCTCTAAAACTACTAAAACTATCTTGTCAAATTCCTAGCTGTCTGTCCTTTTTTTACATAAACTAAAAGCTACTTATTTATATAAAATAAATTATATAGAAAGATATAACTAACATGTCTAATATATCAACTATAGCTAATATGTCAACTATATCTAATATATCAACTATATCAGCTATGTCTAATATGTTAACTATGTTACATATGTCATGTATATCTGATATGTCATATATGTCAGTTATGTCAAATCAGTCAATTTTCTGTATCACATGAGCTACATCACACTTATCTGTTTACAATAATAATATTTTATAATATAAAATTTTAATTTTATAAAAAAAAATTTTTTAAATTTTCTTTATTTATATCTTTTATATTAAAAATATTCATATATAATAAAAACTTTTTTAAAAAAAAAAAATAATAATTTTTAATAAGATTAACTCTATTAATTTTAATTGAATAAAAATCATTATTAAGTTTAAAATGATTTTAATTAAAATATTTATACTGATATTTGCTTTATCTAAATTTTATAAAAGTTAAATTATTAAATATGTAAATATCAAAATACTTTTTATAGAAATATATAATTTTTCACTTTATTTTAGATTAATTAAATTAATTTATTTTAATTAATTCAATTTAAAATATAAATTATTAGCTCTATTCTTATTTTTATCATATCTTGATTCTTATTTTTACATATAAAGTTTATTAATTGATTAAAAATCTTTTTTTATTTCAACAGTTTTCTAACTTTTAGATTTGATTAAAAATCAAAAACTTAAATAATAAATTTAAGTAATTTTAAATATTTAAAAATTAAGAAAAAATTTTATTAAGAACTTATTTTTAAATTATTTAATAAATAATTTATTTGTAAATTTAAAAAAAAAAAATAGTTAATTAAATTTTAAAAATTTATTTAAAAATTTATATATTTATTTATATATTATTTATTATTAATAAAAATCATATAATTAAAATAATTCTATATAAATTTTATAAGATAAATAATAAATTTTTTATTTTTAATTTTTAAATAATTTAAAATAAAATTGTTATAATAAAAATTATATATATAAAATTAAATTAAGTTTAAAAATAAATTAAAAAGAATTTATAGTAATAAGTAAAAAGATTTATTAAAAACTTTTATAATTCTATACTCTTTTTATTATATTTAAAAATATATAGATTTTTAAATTATTTTTATTAATAATTTTATTTCTTAGAAAACATAACTTAAATTATTAATAAAAAAAATAAAAAAAATTTATTAATTAATTAAAAAGATTAATTATAATAAACAAATCTTTTATTTTATATACTATTTTTTTTTTTTTTAAATCTTTTTATATTTATATAATTAATTCTTTTTTTTTTTTTATTTAAATTATATTATTTTAAAAAAATAAAAAATTAAAATTTTTATATATATAAAATTTCAATTTTTACTAAAAATAATTTTACTTTTTAAAAATAATTATTAGTGTTAGATAATAATTAATATAAAAATTTTAGAATGTTAAAAGAAAATATTAAAAAATTTAATATAATAAAATATTAATAGTAATTAAATATAAATTTTACTTTTATATAATACATTTGAATTTATTATATATAATGTATTAATAAAATTATATTTAAAAAATATAAATTACAATGTATTAATGAATAGTAAAATAAAGAGAATGTTAAATTTATTAAATTATAATTATTTTTGTAAAATAAAATAAATATTTAATAATAAACTTTATTTATTTAAAATTTTGTATTTTAAAGCTATTGTAATTTTTATATTTAATTTTAAAGTAACTTGTAAGTATGAATATAAGATTTTTTTTTTTTAATAATAATTAATAAAAAAAGATTAATAAAATAGATATATTAAATTAATATATATGTTTTAATTTTTTGTATATAATAATTCTTTGTATGCATATACTAAAGACAAAGTTTCAATATTTGTTCTTAAAAAAATTAAAAAGTAACTATACAAAAATCCTTATCATTATATATCAAATCTTACCAATAATAATGAATAAATGTAAATACCAAGTTGATATCATATTTGAGAATCTGAAGTTAAAATAATATTACAATCAATAAATAATAGATATAAAATTTGTTGGAAAACAAACATATACCAATAACGATTTTAATAATTCTCTTATAAACTACGTTTTTCATCTTCATTAAACATATCAGTAGTAAATTTGATGTTATATTTATTTGTTGACTCATTAGAACATTAAAAATATAAAATAAATAATAAAATTTTGTTAATAAATAATAATAAAAGTAAAATAATAAAATGCTTCCAATAAGTAAAGAATAAAATTACCTTAATAATATCATCCTTAATACCTTGCGGTAATGAATCCAAATATCTCAAATCACCTTTAGGAATTGATTTTGAATCTCTTCTATGATTAAACTCTACAAGAAAAGCTGGGAAGCCTACAACTTAAACATGCGAATAAAAGTTTATTATGACATTTAATGAATTCGGATATTTTGATTAAGTAAAGAAGAACATGTAACTTACATTCAGCGGGAAATTTTCGCAAAGTTTTATAATCTACATTAGATAATCCAAAACATATTTTATTATCCAGGAGATATTTTCCTTCATCTCTTAATTGATTGAGTTTGTAAACCTCTTGAAGTAATTTATTAATGATTTCATCAAATTTTTTTATTTGTTTTGATTCTCAATATATGTATCGTGAGCTTCTTTAAATATTTTTGGATTTCTTTTATAGTGTTCAAGATCTCTTTCAACCTTTCCTTGTATTATTTTTAATTCTTTAATTTGATTTTGTTGCTTTTCCACTTCATCATAATAAATCGCATTTCGGAATTTTGAAATATATTCATTCCATTCTGGATAATATTCATCTTCAAAAGTACATTTTAAACTAGAAATCTGATTTCTCTTTTTATCAAAGCATGGTTTGGATTTAACTCGAGAACTTTCAAAATCATTAATGTAATCTTTATTTGAATCACAATTATTTGTTCTGTTGAAAATAAATCAAATATTCGTTAATCCAATCCCACTGATTACTTAATAAATAAATAAATTATTATTTTGACATACAATGAATCAACCAGAGATGAATTCTTTCTGTAATAATGAATTAATTAATTATTTTAAAATGCCAAAATAATGATCCCTAATTTTAATAGTTTTAATGATAAAACAAACCTTATATTACCCTCACTTTTTTCCTCTTCTAAAAGTTACAAAGAATTAAAAAATAATACCATGATCAATATATATATTACATGAACAAAAATAACGAACACAAAATTGAATTTACTTGCCATGAAAATCGACACAAACAAAATCATTCTCTTCATAGGTTTTAATTATAGTCCATTCGATATTTTTGTGAATACTATAATTAAGAAAGTAAAATTAACGAAGATTTTTTCCTTACAACATAAAACTCTCAAAAAGAAATAAACCTCATTTTTTTTAAAAAATTTGATTTGAGGCAAAAAAAAAGATTCAATAAAGCGATTTATATTGATTTACATAAAAGCCGCATCCTTATTTGGGATTTCCATGATGTAATATGGTATTACATCCTCCGTTTTTTTCATTCTATAAAGAGTAATCAAATAGTGAAGCATGTCAACTCTGTGTTTGATTTTCGAATATCGAAAAGTATTTTTAATATCGCAAAAAACCCACCCCCGAAAGCAAGGCTTACTTACCTTGGAAATTGAGAATTTTTTTCGGGAAATCCTATAATTTGTCATATGGGTCCTTTGCAAATAGCACTGAATTTAGTACCCCTGTGTATAATACCCTCCCGGTTTATGGGTACAATTTGTAAAATATCCAGAGTTTATGTATTCTTAAAAGACGAAAATTAAAGAAGAATTGTTCGACAAAAAGAGCATTGCGTTTTAATTCCCAATCAAAAATTTTATTATAACAAAAATATAAACAAAATTTATTTTTTTTTGCGTTCTATTATCTCCGATCGTATTATTTACCAAAACTTTATTCAAGAATTTGACCTGAAACCATTTCGCCTTATGTTGTTATTTTTCTTTTCTTTCTAATAATTAAATACAGTGGCGTTCAAAAGTATTACATCGGGTATAAATATAAACAATTAATTTACCTTTAGGTTTCGACGAACTATAATAGTCAAAACTAAAATAATCGACGAAGGTCAAATTATTATTGTATTAAACTTCTTGATCTTTATTTTATAACTAGGAGATTTAATTCTCGCAAAATTTTAGAAAAAAATTTTTTGATTAATTAAATAAACATGGGATTTCCACTGCATACCCATAAAAAAAATTGTCACGAAAATTCACGTGATATGTTTTTTCACCGGTCCATGTTCATTTTTACTAAGTATTATGGGTCAATAATCTTTCCTGAGAAATTAATTTTTGTAATTAGCTTTCAACGTTCTTTTCTTCTATAGTTCTCTAGACTGTTAATAGATTTTAGCAGAGGACTGTCAACGCCATATCATGTTGAAAATATCATATCGTGCTAATAAGCGTGCAGAAAACATTTAGCTGCAACAACGTTCATCCATTGCGTAAATAGTATTTAGAGAGGCTAAAGTAACAAAGTATTTATTGTACTAACAGTTCAAATATATTAAAAAAACGCATACTTGAAAGTACGAACGAACGTTGGTACGCAAGAAATGGCAGAAAGATTCTCGCGACGATCGACAAAACAATCCAAAATTAGTAAATGACATCTTTATATGAATAAGATCTGCATTGTTATCACGTTTTTATTTGTCATATATTATTTGCAATTATGTGATTTAAAAAATTTAAACTTTATATCATTCGGAAATCCGTTTGGAATTTTGATCTTGTGAATGAAATTAACTAAAAAATTGAAAAATCATCATTTTAGAGGTTTGAAGTAATAAAGTCGTGGTGGCTGTAAATGTTGAGGTAAAGGTCAGGAATAAATGCATAATCTGCTGTTTGAAAAGAAATAATAAAATTGGTGACGACATTAACAGACCAAAAATTGTCAGATGATATTAACTTTATTATTCTGATATTTGGATCTTTTCACTAGATTTTTTTTTTTTTTAAACATTGTTATTAAAGTTGGAGAAAATCTAATGCAAAAAAAATCTCATGCACATTTAAGACTCTTTATATTCACTTTAATAAAGCTATCTCGTTAATAAATCATATTTGTTCTCGAGTAATTGTTAGGTAAAGATTTCCTGTCCGTGACCATTAATATAATAATTATTAATTCTGAAAATAACAATGGTCAAGTCACTATAAACTTAATACCTTGAGGCTAAATTCTTTTGGTTTTATCATTATATTCAGTTTGTAAGGTCGTACTGCGGAATATGCGGAATATCCCTTTTAACAGATTCTCAAGAAGTAAATATCACAACTCGTTAATGAAGAAATTATTGCAAATAACGCAAGTAAAGATTGAAATAGTCTGAATGAACATCATGTGAATTGATGATGCCATTGAAAAGGTGAAGAACTAATCGTTTATTGTTTCCAAGAAAGGAAATTTGTTTAGCTTTAGATTTGAAAATTGTGTGGTTATTATGATACTTTTAAGTTTTAGTACTTTATGAAATTTTATTAATTTTCATATTTCTTTTTTCTCATGCGTTTGAGATTAGTTTTTAACCTTAAGTAATTAAAAATAGCGATCATTGAAAATTTTCTGTATAATTGCTAATCGGCTGGAATTAAAAATAAACTTTCCAGAACCCCATTTTGCTAAAAAAAAATGAAACATTTGCTTGTTTTTATTTACAAGGTAATATTCATTCTTCAAAAAAAAATTTTCAGCTTTTTTTCAGAATTATAATTTTCCAGTAAAGTTTCATTCTTTTTTTTTTTTCTCTCTCTTACCTTCTCTATCCCTTCGACCAAATTCAGGTGTCGTTTATAGTCTTCCTCTTATTTATGTTCTACTTCTTTTTATAGATATCCAATACAATTATTTTTATACGATTCCACTAAAATTGATAAGGAAGTTTTGGTGGGTCTCAAAAAAAAAAAAAAAAAAAAACCGAGAAAATCCTTATTTGTCACATAAAATCATATTGGGCGGCAGTCAATAGAAATCTAAATTTTTATTAATTGGTCCACTTGAGAACTAAAATTAGCAAAAATTTCAGAATTCCCCCCTTTTTACTCTCATATATTCCTTAATGGTAATAATAAAAAAGAATTCTAATAAATAAGACCATTGACATTTCTTCTTTCATAAACAATCCGAGTACCAGTGGCGCAGTAATTTGAACTACATTCTCGTGAAACGTTACGAGGCATATTTGAATCAGGCGTCAAAAAATTTTTTATTTCTTTGTCTCACGAGAAAACTTTTTTTTTTAAAAAAAATAATGTCAATTCTGAAAATAGCATACTTAAAAGCAAGCCATACTTTTCGTTGAGATTAAACTTTATTTTGATAAATCATCCATCCAAAAATAAACAATAAAAAAAGCAAGCAATATATATATTTATTTTATATATATATATATATTTTAAAAAAAAAAAGATTGTGTTTGTAAATGTCATTGAATTAAATAATAAATAAATGAAAGTTCAAGATACAATGATGCACCGTAAATAAATGTAAACTTTTTAAAAGAAAAAAATATCGCTCCTTTAAACCATGTTAATTCTATGAATTACATTTTTTCTTCAAGCGTTTGAATATTCGAAGTTTCCTCCGCATGAGTAAGTTTTTGTCCTGTGAGATCTTTTGAAATTCCGCTGATTACATTCATAATACTACGTCTCGATTCAAAAACCTAAAAATTTGAAAGAAAAAAGGGTTATCATAAGGGGGAAAAAGAAAATTTCTCGAGTTTAAAAGTTATACTCACGGGATAAATCGTGGCACAAATGGTAGCGCATATAGCCCAAATCATTGAGATTGCCACCCAAAATGTAAAGAATGGTTTCGTGAAAACATAATTGGAGAAATACATTGGTAACGGCCATATTAAAACCAGTATGATCGTTAATACAACAGAACTCGTAACAGCAAATTTGAAGGCCGCCCTTAATCTAACAGGATCTTTTTCCATTGGATCCTCATGGATAGCATTAACATTTACTTCATCATCCGTTAAAACTTCCAACTTAGTTCTGGTTACTTCGAAATCAAAATTATCTGGTTTAAACAATGATACGACCGTTGCTATTATTCCTGATGTTATTAAAGATACACTACATAAAAGAGAATAGGATAATAAGTAGATGCCTCTGTGTATATATATATATTATCGTATATGAAGAAAACAGATAACTTACAGATTTCCAGCCAACATGGGGTAATTTTCACCGGTTGATTTAATTGTAATTTCTTGATATAGAGATTTAGCTGTAACAAGCCATGCCGTAATACCGCAAACAACACCTATTAAAGCGGCAGAAATAGCGGCTGGGGCGGTTTGTTTTGACCATGTGATCGTGTACGCAACAGGAATAACGGCGGGGGAAGAAATAATTCCCATTAGCAAATACATATATCCTAAATCGATCTTGATGTAATTAAGTATAGTAGCTAGTCCGCCCATAAGTATACCAAAGCAAAAAACAGAAATATGTGATTGTCGAATAACTTGTCTCCCAAGAGCCTATCGTTATTTACGAAAAACGAATATTATAAGTAATTGAGAAATATTACCAAAAAAAAAAAAAAAAAACTTACGCCAGAGTGAATATATGCACGATAGATATCGTAAGTGTATATTGATGACACGGCAATAAGTTCGGCTGAAGCGGCAGATCTATAAAATTTGTTAATACTTGTAAACAAAAATAAGAAAAATTTTGAAATCTAATATTAATACATACGTGACAGCCATGAAAACTAATATCAGAACAGCGAAAGCACCAGGTTTGCCCAAAAGAGCAGTAGCAGCGTATGGAAGTACTAAACCAGCAGAAACTTCGTCGTCGGTAAGAGGGGCTAATTTACCAGCACCGACAAGAGCAACACCGGCGATACCCATAGTAGTAGCCAAGGTGAATGGAATTGAAAACCATGATAAACCTCCAATCAAATAAGCCTTTACAGTGGAAGAAGGTCGAGCAGCGATAGCACGTTGCCAATAAGCATTATCCACAAATACGGTTCCGAAATTACCAACAATATTGATGATACCGAAGATTAAACCTTGTAAGGATGCCATCGTTACAAATGATCCCTGTTCATTTTCAGTTACAGAACAGATCCCATATGTTGGATACTTCGCAATATTCGGATAATCAATTTTAAATTGCTCTTTATCGCAAGGTTTTTCGGAGACATCGACCAACAAATCATACATTTTTTGTGGGGATCCGATAGTTTCCGATGAGCCGTAAACAGTGAATAAGAAGGAAAGTATAATAATAAAAATAACACTAGTATGTACGTAATCCGTCAAGAACGTTGCTTTTAGACCACCAAATAATGTATAAATCAATACACCAAGTGGAAGTAAAAAACAAGATGCAATAATATTGACACCGGTGAGTGCATTTACTACAGCTGAGCCACCGAGTAACAACATGGCAGTTACAATCACTAAATTATAAAGAATTTTTATTTACTTTTAAACACATTCTTTTCCTTCATAAGAACATAAATATTTTTGAAAAATGTTTATTTACCGTTAGTGGCCAAACCGAAGAATAGAAAGACAATATGGGTTCCTTTTCCATAACGGACATAAATAATTTCAAGGAAGGTATGTGCATTTGGTGCTTTTCTTTTAAGTTCGATAGCAAGAATAGCGAAAAGCAATACCTATATTCAGTAATCAAAAAAAAAATATATCTGTTATAATATTTAATTAATACGAAAAAGTTGAATAATGAGAATAATGAATACCTGAATGGTAGCACCAGAAGCATACCAAAAAGGTCTAATTGAAAATAACAATTAGGAATTGGAGCACGTGATTAAAAATAAACACAAAAAAAAAGTTATTCACTTACCCAGAAACGCCATATTTATATGCAACAGAAGAGGATTGTAAAAGTGTAGCAGCCCAAGTCCAAGAAGAGACCACAGCGGATGCCACAAGACCGGTTTTTACGGAACGATGAGCCGTCATAAACATTTCGGATGTTTGGTATTCTTGGAGATAACGTTTTTGGGCCATTGTTAAGAGTGTCATTAAAACAGCAAAGAATGCACCAAATCCTAAAACTACATAATGAAATAAGATGATCAATTAAGGAATTTAATTGGGATTGCTGATGAATATAAGTTATTATAATTACTTATTCCCCAACCAACTCCCTGATCGAGAATAGCCATTTCGTAAAGTTATATTATAAATCAAAAAAAAAAAGGATTGATCTTTTATTTTTTTCAATATTAATATTTACAAAAGAAAAAAAGAAATTATAACATTTAAGTTATTGTTTTCATAAAAAGATATTTTATTTCCTCAAAGAAAATAATAATAATAATAATTGTCGTTAAAAGTTCGTTAAAAATTTAAATTCGTTATAAATTTATCAGTTTCCTAAGTCTTTTTTTTTGAACGGGTAACTGATGAAAAAAAAAAATTCTGGTTGATTATTGCCGTGAATTTATAAGAATTGATTCCTTCACGAAATCTAAATAAATGAAAAATCAAAATCTTTTTCACACAAATCGATTATTTGATTGTAACCATCGGATTTCACAGAAAATCATCGAATTAATACTAATACTATGTACTTATGGCGTATTTTTTAGCATGCTACTAAATAAAGTTCGAGAATTATGGAAGAAAGTAGTTTACGTTTTTTTATACATTGTATATGTACACTGATACAAACACAAGTGGGAAAAATAATGATGAAAATAATCACAACATGAACTCTCTTTTAAAAGTATGTATGTTTAGCGGTGAAACATAAACAAACAATTTCTTATCTTTAGCTAAAATTGATATAGCATGAGCATTACATAATCAACCAAACCAATAATTGGTTCTTAACACTTTTAATTTAGGATTCTCATCATTTTTTTAATGTAACCGGAAGAGATAAGTGTGCAAGAAAGATTTGATTATCGATGGGATTACTCTTATGAAGACTATGAATTACTATGAATTTCATTTCAATATAAATGAATTTTTTTTTTTTTTTGCAAAGTCATAGTGCGACCGCCAATCGGAATTTTTATCGAATAACGGGGAAATTCCGATAAAAACCCTGAGCAAAAAAAGATCGTATAACAGAAATTGTGAAACTTTTTGATGTTATAAATGACTGAAAATAAGTTACATAAGATTTGTTTGAAGAGGTAATCCAATTCATTCCTATCAAAGTCCTTTTTATGGAAATTCACTCCTTTTCAATAAAAAAATTTTTTTTTGGAATGATAAGAAAAAATTGATTAAAATAATGCTGATATGAGAAAAAACTCATAAAATCAACAATCGCTGATGGATTTATCAAAAAAATGTTATTGAAGGTTTTACTATAACAAATGATTTAAAGACAAAGAAGTATCTTGCAGGTTTATATTTTATGAAAACATGTGAATAGCACCTATCTTGACAACAATCTTAAAATCTTATCAATCTATAAGATCGCTAAAATTATCCGTGTGTTACACGATATTGCGTTACAAAAATTGAAGAAAATTTTCTTATCAAGGATCCCGAATTTGTCCATATTACATTCTCTGAATTCATGATTTTGATTTGACGTAAAATTTTCTTATCTTTGATGAATTACGTTAAATTCTATCCATCAATTACTGTGATTAAACATCTTTCATACTATATAATAAACCAAATCTATGGTGTCATGTGACAGCATGCAGCTGAGTTATAATAATGAGAATTTATATTAAATTTTTTTTTTTTATGTAGCTTCAATTTCATTGTTATCTGCAAGTATGATGCAATCTTTTAGTGTACGCTCCTTATCTTTTAATAATACACAATTTTATACAGGAATTGAAAATCGGTAGATTTTAATGTTTATATTTTACTGTTTTATACGCGAAAAAAAAAATAAATTCGGGAAAGTGAACTTGATTCTTCCAAATCCATTTTTTTTATTCAGATAAAATTAATTAAATAAATCTAGTCATGTATCTTTACATTAACCTTTTACAAAATTAAACTTTTTCGTGATCGATGCACGTGTCAGATAAAACTTAGTTTAGTTGAATTATTAATTAAAAGTTTATATTTTCAGCTTGTCGTACAAACCACAACCTCTTTTTCGCGTTATTATTTAGTTTTCTAGATTCTCACACATTGATCTAAACGTCAAAGGAAAACTTGTTACTGCACTGCTGCAATTTATGTGCTTTTTAGTTTGCTTATATTATTTTTTATTTATTATTATTTTTTTTTATTTTGGGAAAGATTAACTTTATATTAGTGAATATATTATTTATATGATAATATTTACTTTGTTAATTTATGCCTCATAACATAATTAATTCATTTTACTATTTTGACAAGTTTCACCAAATTGTACTGCGTTACCG
The DNA here is from genome assembly GCA_910592005.1 of Funneliformis mosseae. NCBI lineage: Eukaryota > Fungi > Glomeromycota > Glomeromycetes > Glomerales > Glomeraceae > Funneliformis > Funneliformis mosseae. Next base: position 36,878 of record CAJVPP010000053.1, on the reverse strand, counting down.
AGATGGTGTTACCTTTTAGTTAGAATGTAATGATACGTATAATTTGATATAAACAATAAAAGATCAAAATGTTTTAGAATCTATCTTCACGAATCTCAGTTTTAGAAGGAGAACTATCATGTCGCGCTCTACTTGTTTGGTCACCTTGAAAATACAAAGAGAGAAAATTTTTTTTAATTAAGATTCTCTTCTTTTTTTTAAAAATATATATATATATATATATTTATATATTAAACCACCCAATTCCTGACAATTTCATTATATGTCGCATTAACAACTGAAATTTCAAATGATTCAGCCGCATTTTGAATTTGTCTCAACCCTTCATTTGATAAGAATGAAGGACTTTTTAAACTTCTTTTGAATACATAATTCAATTTCTTATTTCTTTGCACGAATACTATGATTATGTGTGCCGTCACGGCTCCCCGTAATATAATTTAATTCCTCTTGACTTTTCCTTTAAAAAGAAAATTATTAGTTTTAAAGATAATATTTGATTTAACTTTACAGTATATTGATTTTTGACCTACAAAAGATTATTCCAAATATGGCATAATAATAAAAATGATTCTGCTCATAAATAATAAATTACGTTATCTGAATACGCGTGTGTGTAACGAATGATATTACGATTATCAAGATATTAAAACTCGAAAAAAAAAAAAAAATACATAAGCAGTAGCAAAGAATATACGGATAATAATAACTATTAAACATCGGAGGCTTTAACTTTTATTATCAGTCACATGATTAGTAACTTACTGCGCACAACAAATATCATTCAATCTTTGAAAAAAAAATGCAGGTTTTTATTAGTCGATCGTCATACTTTGCTCATATCGTGTGAACATTGTAGATTATAAATTAAACAAACTAAAATAAAACCAATTAATTCTCTTCTATCAAACGAAAATGACATCTGAAACAAAAAAATTATCTACAGAATCCAAAAATACTGTCGAAATGGATCCCGATAATCAATGGGAAACAAAAGTCGAACTAGAACCTCCATCAAGTAATTCGAAAAATTGGTAGTGATTCGGAGCAAAAACAACTTTGTTTTATTTCCTAAATGTTACTGAAGTACTATTATTTAACAGGTCATGGAAAGAAGTCGGGAACGAACAATGTCAAATTTGTCTAGCTCCGGATAGTTCTTTGCCAATCTTACCACCTGAAGATACAACTCCACTTGAAATAAGATATCCTTTGGATAAGGAAGCTGATGATACTAATGTAATAGCTGATAAAATCGGTCACAAACAAGGTGCATATATCGAATTGGAGGATGGGACTGCATTGTTAGTTGGATAAATTCCACTTTCGAAAATTAACTCTTTACATTTATTCATATTAATAAATATTATTTTCATGGTTCAATCATTCAACGTTCTTGCCTTTTATCGAATACTTTAAATAACAGATACAAACGAGATAAGGGACAAAGCTTAACAAAAAAAAATACAGTATATCAACGTCCTTCCTATAATTATTTTTATGATTTTTTCCAATCTTTTATATAAAAATTAAAAATATATCTTTTTCTTATTAAAAGAGGGTATTACTTGGTTTTCTTTATAATAATAACTAAAAAAAAAAAATACAGTTCAAATTGTTATTTATATTATTATCATTTATATATTAAAAAATAATATATTTTAATATATTTAATTTATTTAATTAAATAATATCATTTATCATTATTATAAAGTTTATAAAATTATAAGATAAATTATTAAATAATATTATTATTTAGAATTATTATAATATTTATGATATTATGAATTTTTATTTAATCCTATTTAATAAAATTAATTAAAAATTATAAAAGAATTAAATAAAATATCAAGGATATATTTTTTTAAAATCTTATTAATTTATTCATTTACTTTTATTAATTCATCTTTTTATTAAATATTATTAATCCAAAATAATTATTAAAGATAATATAATACTTTTATATTTTATAATTTTTAAAATGAAATCTAATTTATATTTTTTAAAATAAAAAAAAAAGCTAAAATTTTATTTATTATAATAACATTATAATAAACATTTTTATTAAATATTTTATAAAATATTCTGATAAAAAGATCATAAGAAATCTCTTTTATAATAATTATAAAGATCTTTTTTTGTATTCTAAGTAAAGTTATTTATTGAATTCAAAACTACTTAAATCTAAATTTTATTAATATTAAATTATATTTGTAAAGTAAATAATAATTTATATAATAATGCTAACTTTAAATTTTTCCATTTTATTTAATAAATGTTAAGTATAATTTGAAGATTTAATTAAGATAAATCATTTTTGTAATTTAAAAAAAATATATAATAAGTTTAACCTATTTAAAATATCAATATTGGATTAAGATTTATAAAGTAAATAACATTTTATATAATAATAATAAATTACAAATTTATTTTGTTTCTCTTTAAAATATAATTAATTATTTTAAATATTTTTAAAGTTAATAAGTAGATTCAAAATTAATATTTAAAGTAAATTATGTTTTTATAATATAATTTATTATTTATTTAATAAATTAAATTATAATTTAAATTCTTTGATCAAAGTAAACTATTTTTAGTAATATAAATAAAGTTATTTAAAAGTTTTGTATTAATATATTTTTAAGATTTATTAATTATAAATTAAATCTAATTTATAAAGTAAATAACATTTTTATAATATTACTAATTTACAAATTTATTTTTTTTATTTAATATTTTTAGAATATAATTTTAAAACTTTAATCATTTTAAATTATTTTTAACAATTTAAATAATATTATTCAACAAATTCAAAACTATTTAATTTAAATTTTTATTAAGATTAAATTAGAATTTGTAAAGTAATTAACATTCTTTCTAATAATACTAACTTATAATTTATTTTTCATTTATAACTTAAGTATATAATTTAATTATTTTAATTAAGTAAATTATCTTTAATATTTTAAATAATATTATTTATTAAGTTTATTATTATATAAATCTAAAGTTTTATTAATTTTAAATTAATATTTATAGAATAAATAGCATTTTATAAAAAAATATAGTAAATTTTCAAATTTTTATATTTTAATAATATAGTAAAATACCATTATATAATATAATTATATTATAAGATAATATTCTATTTGCTTTAGATTATAGTATTATAATATATAATTAGTTTATTTTATAGCAAATTTTAATATAATAAAATATGTAATATAGCAGATTTTTTACATGATACCAATTTTAGCATATATAAAAAGCTTGTTATACTGAATTTTACTAATTAAATGCTGTATAACGTTTAACAAAATTAGTCTGTGAACCTGCATATATAAATAACTCCTTTTATAACAGAATTTTTTTATAACAAAATTTTCTCTAATTTTATCTGAATATAATAAAGATTTTTGCGAAATGAATTTTACTATAAAGGACAATCAAGCATTCATTTTGCATAAAATCTCTTTTTAAATATAGCAACCAATCCTTCACTTATATTAATTATTATGATAAAATTAATAATGGATGTTCATATTTTGTTCATGTTTTGTTCATATTTCATATTTCATTCATATTCATATTTCATACAACTTTTTTAAAATACCAAAAACTGTGTCTATAACCTTTAAGAAACAAAATGAAGCTTCCAAAAAGATAAAAATCTTTTACTGTAGTTTAAAAAAAAGAAATTTGTCTTAAAAAATATCTACATCTTTTTTAAAACAAAAAGAACTAGCTAATGAATATAATGTAAGTAAAGGAATAATTAGTGATATTTTTTAAAGGCTAAAGACCATTGGCTTACTGTGAATCTTAACTTATATTAAGCTAGTTTGTGACATAAAAAAATCTTCCTTTTATTATTATTAAAGAGACGTTAACTCTTTAGGTAGAAAGTGTACTTCAAGCTAATATTATAATTAGTAATGATATTCTTTTAAATAAAGTCTTGAAATTTGCTTTTTTATATAATAAAAGTAAATTTAAAGGGTCAGATAGATGGGTTGACAATTTTAAAAAGTAGCATAATCTCAAGCAATACACTATGCAAGAGAAGCTACAAGTGCATCACTTCAAAATCTTGACATAATGTGTAAAAATCTCTATCAAGTTCTAAAAAATTATGCTCCTGATGATATCTTTAATTGTGACGAAACAGGCTTTTTTTGGAAAATGTGACCTAATCATACTATATCCAATAGGCCAGTTGCTAGAATAAAATAATCAAAAGATTGTATAACTGTTTTATTTACTTATAATGCAACTAGAAGTGAAAAATGCTCTTATTACTCATATGCAAATATAAAAATCCTCGAGCTTTAAAAAATATCAATAAGAATACTCTTTCAGTAAACTATTATTGAAATTCAAAAAACTGAATGCAAGTATCAATTTAAAACTAATATCTCAAAGATCTTGATTCTAAAATGAAATAATAAATCAAAATATCTTTCTTCTTATTGATAATGCTCTAACCCATTCTTTATATGAAACTACAAATCTTACAAATATTACTATTTATTTTCTTTCTCCAAACACTACTATATACCTCTAACTATATGATGTAAGAATCATTCATAGTTTTAAAATAAGTTTTAATTTATAATAAGAATACATTGATTTTCACCTTATATTAAAAATTTTTCTATTTTTTTTAGGCATAATATAAAAATTACTATTAAAAAATTGAATTAAGGCTTTTGATAATTTTAATAAATATGATACTAAATCTGTTAAAATTAATATTAAAAAGTGCATCAAATATATTATGTACGCATAAGATAGTATTACACAAACTATAATTAAAAATTATTGATTAAAAACTGGTATTTTGTCTAAAGATGATGAGAATAAAATTTATATAGATAATTATACTAATATAGTTTATTTGACACATATAAAAGAATTAGATGAAATTCAAATATAGATTAATCAACTTAATTTTGAAGAACTTTTTATTGCTGAAGAATTTATTCAATATAATAATTCTGAAATCATAACAGAAATATTGTCTAATGAAGAAATTTTGAATGTGGTTCTTCTTAATAATCAAGAGAAGAAAATAGAAGAATCAGATAAACCTTTACTATCTATTACTCATAATGAAGTTATTGTATTATAACAAATTAATTTTGTATTTGAAGTAATAGAAGAATGATTTTGATATAAAAAAGGAAGAAATAAAATTAGTTAAAAAGCTAAAAAAAGAAACTTTAAAATAATGTTTTATTTCTATAAGGTAGACTAATCTTAATAGTTTTATTAATATTAATTAGTATATTGCAAAATCAGATCAGATCAGATTTGAATAAAATCTGATTTGATCTAATTTTTATTTTTTAGGATCTGAATCCAATCTGAATCTGACAGATCTGTTGAAATCCAGATCTGATCTGAATCTGACAGATCGAATCTTAAATCCAGATCTGATGAATCAGTTTAAATCCAAATCTGATCTGATCTGAATCTAAAATTTTTATTGAAAAATGATTTTTTAGTACCTGATCCCTTATTGCAAAATCACCCAAATAAATTCTATAAAAAACAATTAATATTAAAGAAAAATAAATAAATAAATAAAAAAGAAAAATTAATATACTTACCACTTTAGTTATTATCATTAAGACCACAAATCCTGAAATAATAGAATTTAAATTAAATAAATAAACAAAAAAAAAAATAAAATAATAAATAAACAATAAATTAACTCATCACTAATTGTTAGTAATTTATTAATCTACAAAAAAAAAATATTAGTTAAATAAATTTTAAATAATAATTAAATTATAAAATAAACTCACATATTGCTTACTACAAAATAGTCAGTTATAATTATTAAAAAAGAAAAATAAATAAATTTAAAAAATAAATAAATAAAGAAATAAAATCCACTTACCAATGAATTCAATATCACTAAGAAATTTGTTGTCTCTATCCTGAAATAATATAATTTAAAAAAAATAATAAATAAACAAATAAAATAAAAGAAATTAATAAATAAATAATAAATTACTTACCATAACCGTTAATAATTTATCCAAGCCACAAAAAAAAAAATTAAATAATATTAATTAAATTTAATAAAAAATTAAATCCCAACCTTTTATTACAAATAAAATTGCTAATTAAAATTAAAAATAAATAAATAATAAATTAAAAAAATAAACAAACAAAAAAATTAAATTAAAGTAACTTATCGTTATAGTCACTAATCGTTAATTTTATAATTTTTAATTGATCCTGAAATATAGAAATTTAAAAATTAATATTTTTAATTTACACACATTTTGACATTTTCCCCTTTTATTTTGCTTTACCACCCCACTACCCTACTGCCTTTTACTTATCCCACTGCCTTTACTGTCTTCTATTGTTCCTCACTGCTTCAATTCTCCCTCATCTTACTACTCACTTAATTAGATATAAATTCTAAAGTAAATTAAAAATATATTAATAAACAGTAAAAAAAAAGAAAATAAAACAAATATTTAAAAAAAAAATATTAAAAAAAAAATATTTACTTACCACAGCTGAAGTTAATAAACTTGCTTTCTTCAGTTCTAAAGAAAGAAGTTTACAATGGTATATCAGCAAAAAAAGATTATCAATTTATTAATTGATAATCAATTCAAAATCTGAATTTAGATCTAACAGATCTGATCTGAATTTAATCCAAATCTGATGGATTAGATCTAAATCTGAATCTAAATTTGATAGATCAGATCTGAATCTAAATTTGATAGATCAGATCTGAATCTAAATCTGAATCTGATAAATTAGATCAAATCTGAATTTGTACGAAACACTAATATTAATACATAATGATTAATGATTAAAAATACATATAGTTTTATTCCTTGTCATAAACAATTTAATACTATATCGATATGATATATATAATAAAAATTTTAATCTTTTAATGACAATTCTAGTAGTTTTTATTTGTATAAATATTTAACAAATTTTTGATTATTTCAATATATATTCAGTATATATATAATAAATATCTGTTATATTATTATAAATAATTCAGTATTATATTACTAAATTTTCTCATAATAAAAGTCTGATTAGCTCAGATATCAGATTCATTATAAAGTAAACCAATTGTATAGTGATAGCTAGATTATAGAATGGTACTCAAATTATATAATAGTATTTAGATTACAGTTGGTTTACCTTATAACGAATCTGACATCTGAACTAATCAGGCCTTCATTATGAGAAAATTCAGTAATATTATACTGAATTATTCGTAATAATATAGCAGATATTTATTATATATATACTAAATATATATTGAAATAATCAAAAATTTGTTAAATATTTATATAAATTAAAACTATTAAAATTGTTATTAAAAGATTAAAATTTTTATTATATATATTATATCAATATAGTATTAAATTGTTTATAACAAGAAATAAAACTATATGCATTTTTAATCATTAATTATTATGTATTAATATTAATAAAATCATTGAGATTAGTCTGCCTTACAAAAATAAAACATTGTTTTAAAGTTTCTTTTTTTAGCTTTTTAACTAATTTTATTTCTTTCTTTTTTATATCAAAATTATCCTTCTGTTGCTTTAAATATAAAATCAATTTATTATAATATTCAATAGTTTCATTATGAATAATGGATAATAAAGGTTCGTCTGGTTCTTCTATTTTCTTCTCTTGATTATTAAAAAGAATCACCTTTAAAATTTCTTTATTAGACAATATTTCTGTTGTGATTTCAGAATTATCATATTGAATAAATTCTTTGGCAGTGAAAAGTTCTTTAAAATTAAGTTGATCAATCTGTATTTGAATTTTATCTAATTTTTTCATATGTATCAAATAAACTATATTAGTATAATTATCTATATGAATTTTATTCTCGTTATCTTTAGGTAAAATACCAGTTTTTAACCAACAATTTTTAATTGTAGTTTGTGTAATACTATCCTATGCCTACACAACGTATTTGATGCACTTTTTAATGTTAATTTCAATAGATTCAATACTATATTCATTAAAATTATCAAAAGCCTTAATTCAATTTTTTAATAGTAATTTTTGATATTATGCCTAAAAAAAATAGAAAAAATTTTTATTATAAATTAAAACTCACCTTAAAACTATGAATAATTTTTGTATCACATAGTTGAAGATGCACAGTAATATTTGGAGAAAGAAAATAAATAGTAATATTTGTAAGATTTGTAGTTTCATATAAAGAATAGGTTGAAGCATTATCAATAAGAAGAAGGATATTTCGATTTTGTTATCTTATTTTAGAATCAAAATCTTTGAAGTATTGGTTCCAAATTTATACTTGCATCTAGCTTTTTAAATTCCAATAATAGTTTATTGAAAGAGTATTCTTAATGATATTTTTTAAAGCTTGGAAATTTTTATATTTATGTATAAGTAATGGACGCATTTTTTCACTTCCAGTTGCATTACAAGTAAACAAAACAGTTATATAATCTTTTGATTATTTTGTTTCAACAGCTGACCCATTGGATATAGTATGATTAGATTGTATTTTCTAAAAAAGCCTGTTTCATTACAATTAAAGATATCATCAGAAGCATAATTTTTTAGAACTTGATGGAGATTTTTACACATCATGTCAAGATTTTGAAGTGGTGTACTTGTCACTTTTCCCTGCATAGTATATTGCTTAAGATTATACCACTTTTTAAAATTATTAACCCATCCATCTGACCCTTTAAATTTACTTTTATTACACAAAAAAAGCAAATTCTAAGGCTTTATTTAAAAAAATATCATCACTAATTATAATACCAGCTTGAAGTACACTTTTTATCCAAAGAGTTAATGCTTTTTCAATAATTATAAAAGAAAGTTTTCTTTCATGTTGCAAACTAGCTTGATATAAATTAAGATCTATAGCAAGCCAACAGTCTTTAACTTTTAAAATATCACTAATCATTCCTTCACTTACAATATATTTATTAGCTAGTTCTTTTTGTCTTAAGAAAGATGTAGATATTTTTTTGAGATAAATTTCTTTCTTTTGAGTTACAGTAAGAGATTTTTATTTTTTGAAAGCTTCATTTTATTTCTTAGAGACTTCTTCTGTATTTATGTAAAGCTTATAACTAGCTTTTCAATTGTTCGTAAGAAGGATTATATCTCAGTTTTATTGCTTTAAGAAGTTTAGGTATTAACTTTTGATGAATTTCAGTATTGATATCACTTGTGAAAATTTTGTTTTATTTTAGGTTATAGGTGTAGCTTTTGACATTTTAAAAAAATTATATAAAATATAAATATGAATGAAATATAAAACATAAACAAAATATGAACAAAACATGAACATCTATTATTAATTTTATTATAATAACTAAATACAAATAAAGGATTAGTTGCTATATTTGAAAAGAGATTTTATGCAAAATGAATGCTTGATTGTCTTTTATAGTAAAATTCATTTCGCAAAAATCTTTGTTATATTCAGATAAAGTTAGAGAAAATTCATTATAAAAGAAATCATTTATACAAACAAGTTTACAAACTGACTTCATTAAATGTTATATAGCATTTAATTAGTAAAATTTGATATAACAAGCTTTTTATATATGCTAAAATTGGTATTATGCAAAAAATCTGCTATATCACATATTTTGTTATATCAAAATTTGTTATAAATGAGTTAACTGTATAATCTAATAATATAATTTAAATACTACTATATAATCTAAATAATATAATCTAGATACTATCATATAATCTTTATATTTTTATGTATTGGATATCTATTTTATACTTTAGCTATCACTTTTAACCTTTTCTATTATTCATCATTTTCATCACTATAATTTAATTATCACTTACCATTTAATTTAACTATTATTATATAATCTAAATACCATGTTTTTCTTCTTATTTTTGAGTATTTTGCATATCAATTTCTATATTAAAATTGTTAGTCATCTGTAATTATTTTGATATTTGATTTTAAGTTGAAAGTATTAGCTTTCTATACTTAGTTAAATACTGAATTCTATATTGAGATACTTATACTTTGCGTCTGTTTGATTATCTGTTAAAATGCTAAATTGTGATAAAAAAATCATGTCAGATGGTGTGGTAAATTTGTGTTTAAATTTGGCTAATACTATAATGTGATTTAGGCTAATCTTTAGAGTATGTGATTTGATTCAGGCTGATATTATAATAGTAACCTGACAGTATCTAGAACTCTTCTTAAATTGGTAAAGAACCAAAGTATTTTTATTAGTTTGTTAGTTTTAGGCTAACTTGAATGCTAAAATATTATATCAAAATTTTGACTAGAATTATAGAATAGTGCTGGTCAAAATTAAATGAAATTTTACTGTATCTTATTATGTTAATCATATAATTTAGTTTTTCGCCAATTTTAGGCATTTTCTTATTACTTTTGAGTAATTTTGAATAATTTTTAAGAGTCTGATTTAGTAATTAGTTAGATAAAGAATCAGAAATATTATATACATAACTATAGCCAGCCCATTTAATTACCAAAAATACTAGGAATATAAAAAATTCACAAAAATCTGTTATTATTGATAATATACTTTCTGAAAATTTAAAATAACTGAAAATCTTTTTACTAATTTTAATTTTTCATTACTAAGAGTATCACTAAAAGTAAAATTCTGAACAGTTCGGTTCAGTCTGAATTAGATGCCAATTCGTATCTGAACTGAAAATTTCAGTTCAATTCAGTTCAGATTATTAATCTTAAAAATGCTAATCTAAATCTGAACTGAATCGCAGACCGGTAAAAATCTGAACTGAACTGGAATTTTCAGATTAATCTGAAATTACAGTTCAATTATATGTGAAACTCTTGAAGGATCGCAATTTTTTTTGTGAAATTCAAAGAGAAACTGCAAAAAATTGCGATTCTCTAAAAGTTTCGCATATAATTGAACTAAACTTTTAGATTAATCTAAAATTATCAGTTCAATTCAGATTTTTTTCAGTTCAGATTAGAATTATAATCCGAAAAAAATCTGAACTGAACTGAAAATTTTCAGATTGATTTTTATGCAATCCGAAACTGACCTAAACTGAACTGATCTAAAAAATCTTCAGATTAATCTGAACTGTTCAGAGCTTTAACTAAAAGTAAGACATGATTTTCCTGTTATATAGTTAGAAGATATATATGCTGAATTTTATTATCATCAGCTGTCACTAGTCTAAATATTAACTTGTGATAAATTAGTGATAAGTTCGTTATCTTTCTTGAGATTATTAGATTTTTATTTTTTTTAATTAATGTTACTAGTGTCACTAATAAAAAAGTAATAAAATTTAAGAAAAAAATCAAACTTTTTCTATAAATATATTTGATATATATTTGATATATGGTATATAAAAAATAAAAAAAGTTAAAAAGTTCAATTTTTTTAGCGATACTAATAATACTATAATATTCACTAAAAAATATTTCTTTCAGCTTAGAATTCTTAAAAAGTCTATCATTTATATCACTAATTTCTGTCACCAGTTTTTTTCTAGTGATACTAGTAAGTTATATCATTTTTTCTTACCTCTATATTACCTACTGGTACAGTTTCTGGCGAAAAGAATGGCGGTGGAAGACTGTATCTATTTTAGGCTGTGATTTCACCACTTTCTGGATTTAGGTATTTGTTTATATGCTCAAATTAGACATTGGAATCTGAATTAAAAAGATAAGTTAAAAAATAAGGTTTATTATTTGTTTTTATTTTGATTTCCTTTCTGAAACTATGCTAAGCTCTTTAAAAATACAAAGAAATTCTGTTAAGTTACTTTAGGATCAAAAAATACGTAATGCAAAGGAAATTTCTAATTGATTATGCATTCCTTTGCACACGTGTAAACGATATGTCAGTTTACTAAATAAAACTGGCAAAATTTCTATTGGTCACTCTTCTAGCCGTCCAAGAAAATTAGTTTCAAATCAACGCCACCATATTGAAAAAATTCTGCAACATAATCATTTTACTACAGCAGGCAAAATTAAGGTAAAATTAGAAAAAAAAGATTCCAACCTTGATATTAGTGAACGTACGATATATCGTGAGTTTAACAATCTTGGATATATTTCTGTTCTTTCAAAAAAGGTTCTTCTTTTGACCCAAAAAGTGAAGGAATTTCATTTGTCTTAGACACGTGATCATTCACGATACAACTGAAAAAAAGTTATTTTTTCTGATAAAATAACACTTCAGATATTTAGAAATACCATGTGTGTATAGTTTCATAATGCAGAACCATTTGCCCCTATAGTAAAGCACCCATTCAAAATTCATATTTGGGTAGTGATTAGTGCTAAAGGAAAAATTGGCATTTATTTGTTTACTGAAAATTTAGATCATCATTTGTATCAAAAAATTTTAGATGATCATCTGTATAACAATGTGGATATATTATACAGATGTGACTGGATTTTCTAACAAGATAATGACCTAAAACACACCTCACATGATGTTTAAGAGGACTTGAAAAAACATCTTCTAGGACAAGTTCTTTCTTGGCCTTCATACAGCCCAGATTTGAACCCTATTGAAAATGTATGGGCTGTATTAAAAGGAAAGGTGGAGAAAAAGATCAAGTATTTGGTAGCAAAAAAAAAACATTACCTGTGATGTATTCCTTAATACAATCTGGCAGGAATGGAACGATCTTGATGATGCCATGTTACTTTAGTGTATTAAGAATATGTCAAGCCAGGTTAAAGTATATATTAATACAGAAGGAGAACACACCAAATATTAATTAATAATATAAAAGTTGTCATTAGTATTATTCTTATAAATAATAAAAAAAATATATACATTAAAATAAAGTTTGTAAATACTGTCAAAATATGTTTTCGCCATTCTTTTCACCAGAAACTGTACCTACATTGAAGCTAAGTCAGCCAGTTTTTTCTGATAGTACTATTTTATTTTACAATATTTTCTAATATGAATATTACAAGTATTATATTTAGAAAAAGTTAATTTACTGTATTTATTGCATAGTGTATGAGAAGAAAAATTCTAGTAAATTTGATATTCTTCACATTGATAACATTTCTGATTGTAAATTTTACTACTCTTATGAATATAAAAATATTGACAAAATGCCATTTTTAATAATCATAAATAGTTAGTTTATATATCAATTTATATATTTCAGAATTAATTTTATTTTAAACTTTTTTTTCTGAAATATATACATTCTCTTGAATTATAATTTGTGACATAATATTATGACCTAATATGAGCTTTTAGAGTTTTTTGATGTGAGTTTAAAGTATCTGATGTAGGTTAATACTAATACAAAATTCATGATGATAGTGTCAGACTAAGAAATTTCTTTGGTATAGACAATAAGAATAGAATAGAAGCTATATTTTCAGAATGTGAAAGACATTTCTTATACAAATTTATTAATAGTGATAAGCTACTTTACCCTATCATAGATTTCGATTTGTTAGTAGAAATATTAAATACTATCTCCTTTAAACTTTTAGACAAGTAGATTAAAAATATACTTTGCAATGCTTTTAAAGAAGTATGTTTAGAAATATTTTCAGAATAGAATAAAAAAACTATAACTATTATAGATAGCAGTGATATGAAAAAAATATCTCTTTATATCTCAACTTTCAGCATAAGACTTTTAAACATTGCCTAAGTTGTAGTATTTACTGAATTTGTTTAAAAGAAACTTTTAATTTCTTTTCAGAATAGTAGTATTATTAATATAGCAAATAAATAATCATTTTTTTTATAAATGCTTAGAGCATCTAAATTTGATAAAAGATTAGCTCCTATATACAGGTAAAAAAAGCAATGTATTTAAAAGATAGAATTATCTTTGACTTCATAATTCATCTGCCTAATGATGAATCAGAAGTCATAAAAAGCCTTTTATTAGAAATTTCAGAGTTAAGTACTATAAGATATACTATTATAAATAATGATGCTATTGAAGCTGAATTCAAATTAGTAGAGATATTGCTTAAAAAAGTTAACATTTATAGATATAATCTTTCATACCTATTTGATACTTTTCCTGATAAATTTTTATTATTATACATCTTCTCATTATAATATTTATTATATGACTGAGAGCACAGTAATGATAATGTATATATCATTTAAAATAAAAATCTTATAGCCTTTTCTATTATCGTATAAATTAAAATAGACAGTTTAGGGCAAGAAAGTCTTTATTAAAGCTTACTATTTACAAGACAGCCTTAGATAGAAAACAAAAACTTCTAGCACTAGTAAAATTAGACTGATCTAGAATATCAAATCCTAATGATCATTTCATATGATAAGATTTAAAATCTATATATATCTCTAATAATAGATTTACACATTATAAAATATACAATGAAATTCAAGCAATGATTGTCTTCCTAACGAGTAATTATTCTTATTTTTATTCTGCTTTAAAGTGAATCATTGTAAATAATAACTTATTTTTCTTTCACAGTCTTCAAAGAAATTAATAAGAATGATAAAGTATTCAATCACTGCATAGAAGTATAATTTTAAAACTTTTGAATGTGAAAATTATGACTGATACTAATAAGGTGATGTGTTTTAACAATATTACATGTGTCAATTACCATTATTAAAAACTTACTTCTTAAGATATTTTTATAATATTGCAGAAGGATTGGAATTCTGAACGAGTCAAATCAAGTTGAGTTTAAAGATCAACTTTATTTGACTCTCTTTTTTCAAGTTGAGTCGAATCAAATTTATTTTATAAAATCTTTTAATTTGATTTGATTTGAGTTATATAAATTTTAAACTCGACTCAATTTGACTCAACTCGATTTTAACTCAATTTGATTTTGAAAAAAATAATAAAAAAAAATGAAAAGATCGGGAAAGGAGAGGGGAAAGAGCGAACGATTCGTTATATTTCTTCTTAAATGATTTATCATTGTTCTTTTTAAACGATAAAAAAAATCATTTAAGTTGAACAATTCGTTATCGTTCTTCTTAAACAATAAAAAAATCATTCAAGTTGAACAATTCGGCATCATTCTTCTTGAATAATAAAAAAATCGTTCAAGTTGAACGATTTGTCATTGTTCTTCTTGAACGATTCATCATCGTTCTTGAACGATAAAAAAAATCGTTCAAGTTGAATGATTTATCATTGTTCTTCTTAAACGATAAAAAAATATCATTCAAGTTGAATGATTCATCATCGTTCAAGAAGAACAATAAAAAAATCATTCAAGTTAAATGATTCATTATCGTTCTTCTTGAACGATAAAAAAAAATCGTTCAAGTTGAATGATTTATCATCATTCTTCTTGAACAATAAAAAAATATTGTTCAAGTTGAACGATTCGTCATCGTTCTTCTTAAACGATAAAAAAAAATCGTTTAAGTTGAATGATTCATCATCGTTCTTCTTGAACAATAAAAAAATATCGCTCAAATTAAACGATTCATCATCATTCTTCTTGAACGATAAAAAATTCATTCAAATTGAACGATTTGTTATCATTCTTCTTGAATGATAAAAAAATCATTCAAGTTAAACGATTCGTTATCGTTCTTCTTGAACGATAAAAAAATATTGTTCAAGTCGAATGATTCGTCATCATTCTTCTTGAACAATAAAAAATATTGTTCAAGTCGAATGATTCGTCATCGTTCTTCTTGAACAATAAAAATATTGTTCAAGTTGAACGATTCATCATCGTTTAAGTTAATTTGAGTCAACTCGAATCAAGTCGAGTTTAAATCGAGTCGAGTTAAATATTTAACTTGACTTGAATTTGCTTAATTTGCAAATCATTGAGTCAAAAAAATATAAACTCGACTTGATTTAAACTCAATTCAGCTTATCTGACTCATGAGTTAACTTGACTCATCTAGAATTCTAAGAAGGATATTTCTGATGAAAATGTAATAGGCCAAGTAGACTACATGATCAAAAGTTTAAAGACCTTCTATTTGTTACTGAGAGAAACCATACAATATTAAGATTGGATATGCCTAAGTAAATCTATTCACCTTTTTAGTCTATTGGCTTTGAAATAACTGAAGGAAGAAGATTAAAGGATGATATATTTTATCTTTTAGAATCTAATACAACTTGAGAGTATATTTCAGACAAATAAAAAGAAATGGACTGCAGATCAGGCATTTAAAAATGACTATTTTGACTACATCTATGATATTGTGATCACAGATACAGAGTGGCATTTTATCATATATACTCTAGATGATATTTACTTCATATATACTCCAGATAATATTTACTTCACAAGTGGTAAGAAATATCAGATTAATCTTATGAAATCCACCATTAAAGAAAATCCTGAATGTCTTCGAAACAACATAAAAAGGATAATTGATATTATTGTTAAGTTGCTGAAGGATCGTATTAGTGTAAAATAGTTTCCTGACTAATAAGAAAGTTAGAATCAAAAAATTTATCAAAAAATAATATGTATTACAGGTGTAATCCTAAACTATGTATTTATTTTTCACATGTAATAATAAAAATTTTTTTCTTGGCAAAAAGTGATCAGTGTGAATAATTGTTCACGCACACGTGATTTTGATTGTAAAGATTCTTCACAGTTGCATATGTTTGTTATTTTAAATAAAAACTGTTCACATGATTTTGATCACATACTTCAAATCCTATTGCAGTATATTCATTCAGCTATGCACAGTAAATACGTTACATATAGAACCTGAAATATAGAGAGATCAGAGATAGCAAATTTGCATAAAATGAGTCAAAATCTCATAAATTACTTTCTTTTTTAGATAATGCTGACCAGAATTACATAATGTCAGCCCTGAAGAAATGGATACAGCTATTATAAAATTTTTCATTTTTCCTCTGACCTATTTTAGAATATTTCGGATCCTCCACATGTCTATTTTTAGGGGCAAACGTAATAATAACCCCAAAAAAGATATGTTAGCTGTAGCATATTCGTCATGTTTTTTCCCAAATGTTCCCAGCTTTTCAGCTTTTCACGAAATTTAACCGCCCCTGATTTGCATGTATCAAAGATCATGATGTTTGAAATGGAAAATGGAGGTGGATAAGCAGATCGACTCAATTGCCACAGAATAATTTTTATTACCCGTTAGTGTTAGCCAAAGACGCATAATCCTTCCATTTTTGGTGAGTTAATCGGATTTATCATATCAACGAAATTATTTCTCGAAGATCTTAGGCCCACTGCGAATTACATAAAAGGGTGACGTCCCGGTTAGTGAATCTTTTTATCCGCCTTGTGCAAATATAAGCAAAATTAAGCGAAAACTTCTAATAAAATTTCAAACTTACCACTATTAACATCGTCAAAATCAACAATCAAATGAACTCGTATATTGCTCAAAGTAATAATAAGGTAGGTTGGTTTATTGTTCAGCTAGGACATGCTATCACGATGCTAATCTATTTTCCGCCTCTATAGATGTTTCAAAGTAAAACGGGTATTACTCTTCTTGCTATGTATCGGCATTTTGAGAAAATCACTGACCATCATTATGCGTATAATAGGCGCAGTGAAATTATTCATATGAATCTCATCACATGCCTTAACATCACGCTCCTCAATAAAATTTGGCGCAGTATATCTAATAAAATTTTCCTTCACGAGTTCACGTGCCAAATTCTTGATACTTGGCGCGGTATCGTACTGGCGAAAAAAAAATCGAATTACCTAATCAACAATAAGCAACAAATTTCAGACGGAATGGAATATTATGAAAATGAATCGTAGTGGTGAGTAAGAATAGGAAATATGTCTGCATTGATTATTTTTTTATATCTCATTGCTAATCTTCGAATTCTTCCTATAAAATCGAAATTACTTCCTCTCGGAAAAGTTCTCTTGCGGGGAATAATCTTTTACATAGACTATGTGGGTGGGGTAATATAAATAGACTAAAATTTTGTAGATATGGGTGGGATAAAGTATTTCGGAAATCTGAGAAACTTAGTGATAGAAACAAATTAGTTATAGATATTTTTCGTAAATGTGAGAGCAAAGAAATAACTTGATGCTGGGACTCGCATTAAATGGCCTAGGATCCGCGTACTCCCTCCCTCTTTGATAGCATCATACATTTCATGTCCATATTTTTTAACATGAAAAATGAATAAAAAATTATGCATGTCAAAAATCTATTAGTTTATTAAAGTGCATTAAAATATGCTGTATAAAGATAAAAGTTACATTATCTAACTCTAATAGTTTGGAGATAAAGTGATATCCATTAATTAATTCAATAAATTACTGATCTTCATTGACGAAGAACCAGTTATTGACGAATCAATTTCATCGATCACTTGTTGATTTACGTTTCTTGGAGCACTTTCTTCAAGTAACATTAAAGGATTACCATAATAATATGCTGAAGATCACCTCCTTTATCCCAAGTACTATATCTAACTCTTTTTGCTTTTGGAGTGAAATTAACCTTCAGTAATCTGGATTTTTCTGCCTCCGATGGAAGCCTTGGCAATCCAAAATCAAATTTTCGTTTTTGGGAAACCCTTTCGTCAAGAAGATTTCTCAGGTACAGGCCATCCTTACAAACAACCTGCCTCAGGTAAACTATTAATTTGAATACGTTCTCGATATTAGTTCCAATGCAATCTGATTGCAGGTCAAAGCTCTTGACATCTTGATCATAAATATATATGGTGGTATCATATTCCTGGCTGTAGAGAGGTCTTAATATTCCAAGACGTATATGAGCATTATTTACTAAGGCAACATGCACTCGGATCAAGGATATTTCCGATTCTGAAAACATATGCGTCGAAAGTATGCGGTTTAGGGCATGGGACGCTTCAGCAATAACAACAGCATAATCTTTATGGACCTGCACACCACCAACTTCAAACTCCGAGATAAAAAAAGGGTACTGCTCCATTGTGATAAGAGAAATAGCAATACATGTAAAATCTGATCTGGCCGATCCCTTTCCACTATCACCAGGAATTTGATGATGGAGCTCCCATGTAGACTCAAAAGGATCGACATTAAGAGAAAATGCATCCGATAATATTTTTGTCCAAAACTGAGATTTAAAATGATTTTCGGAAGGATCAGCACCAGGGCGAACTGGTGAAGGTACGAATAGTAGGACTGATGTCAATGCAGACAAAGCTGTTGGTGCATCAATAACGAAATTAGCAGGCTCTAAACCCAACCAACGTTGTATTGTACCTGTAATGCCTGACTGCACTATTCCCACTTTACCTTCTTTTATGATTCTATTTAATACTGGGATAGCATCATGTAGTTTTTGATGTTGAGTATCTTTCAAAGCTGCAACTATAATGCCAAAATTTACAGTTGGTCTTAATAGATCTGGATAGCATATAGGATCCTGTGTCGGGAACAATTTACTGTCTACAACTGACCAAGTAAGTAATTTGAAGAGGTGTCTTCCACGTTGAGACTCTTCTTCAATATAATGGTTCTCCAATTGCTCTAATATATTACAATATTCTTTCAAGGCCGGAAAAGCCATTGTATTTACAGAAACATACTGGACATTATAGTTGACTTTTTGTTCATGCATCTTTGAGTAGTATTCCTGCGTCTCCTAGGAAATAATTGAAAAAAGATTACATTGTAATTATTGTAATTCTAAATCATGCAACATAAATATAACTTCCTCTGGAGATAAATGAAAGAAGTTATCATCATCATCGCCATTATCTTGTCCAGATTCATCTCCATGATACGATCCGTTTTCATATCCATCTGCATAAGCATTGGAGAGAACTCATCAATGAATAAAGTCATTATGATAACTTGATGTAAGTAAGAAAACTTTACCATTAAGATCGTTATCTAACCGAGCATGAAATTCGATATGGGCTTGACGTTTCTTTTTTTTTACTTTTTTCTATTATTATTTCAATTTTTTTCAGTATAGTCAGAGTTGGAAAAATCAATACGTACAGGCTGTAATCTGGAAAGCAAGTTAAACTGTACGAGATAAAACTTCCCCTTCTTATAATAAAAAACACATACGTTTGCTTTATTATTTTCTCTCCAATCATCATAACTTGTCCAGTCATTTTTATAGTGGCCCAAAAGCAATTTTTTTTTCTAATTCTAGCAATTTCTTCGAGCTAGGGTCACATTCAATCGCTTGCTTCAATCGTGTTTTATATTCTGAGTTGGCAGCTAGCTTGCTACGTAATCCAAACTTTATATAAAAGTTTAGTGGAGTAGGAGCTGGGTGATTAAGTAGGAAATCGACCCTCTCATTTCGTTTGTTATTCATTTTTTAATAGCGATGTAAATTAACATAATAACAACTTAAAAAAGAGTTTTTGAATATCTGCAATAAATCGCAAAAAAAAACGCGTACACCAGCCAATAAATTTGATCAGTAGACCGTGATCTCAAATACAGCCAATCATATTTAATTTTTTTTTGGTCCGACCGATCCTATACAATAAAAAGGGCTTGTTAGACTGTTTCTCCAAAGCACAGCTGGTTTACTCGAGCGGAAAAAACCCTCAGTGTTACTCGCTTGTATTCTGCGGACGTTTTTAAAACACAATCCCTGCGCAAGCGTCTGCTAGGTATTAAGTTGAAGGTCGGGAAAAAACCCACAGTGTTATTCATCTTGGATAGGCAGAAACGTTATTACCTTTGGGAGTTTGTCTGCTAATGACCCAGTGTCGACCAGGATGGTACGCTTCAACGCCAGCTGAGCTTTTTCTCTGCGTCGCGTAGCATTTGGAGATTCTATGTTTTTTAATAAAAGATTAACCTTCAGATGAAGTTTTCAAAAGAGATAATAGTATAGTCACTTGTATAGAAAATGTGTATCCCGGGCTGGAGTGACAATGTGCTAATATGGGTAGTTTAGACGAAAAACTAAGGCATTAGCATAGAAACTTTTACTTCACTTTATAAAACAAGTTTATGTATTACTGAATCTTGTAATTTATTTTTTACATCAATAAATCAGTTATTCCGATGAGGATATCACCTCGTTTTTTTATCTATGCTAACGAGCTTTTGAATTATTCCATCTCATAAAAAATTATCATCGAACATGCAATCCACTGATTCATTGAGAGAATTAAATGCCAAGCTCTTAGCTGAGATTGCCAAACTTAGGAAGGAGAATGCTGAGATTCCTGAACTTAGAGAGAAATTACTAATATCTGCTGAGGTTGAGGCTGAGAATGCGAAGAAATGCAAGGCGTGATTCTGAGAATGCTGAACTCAAGTCTAGAGTCGGAGAGCTTGAGGCTAGACTTGCATTACTAGAACAGGGTATGGGATGGCGTTGTCATTTGGTCAGACACAAAACGGTGAAGAAGCGATGGTGACGGTACCAACTGTTGATATACCCTCTGTAATAGATCAACTCAATAATGAAGTAGGACGAGCACCTAGTGACCTTGATGGTAACGATGAGGAAATGGTCGATTTCTTGGATGAGGCGCATAAGAAAAGCATTAGCAATGAGATTAGAGAGAGGAGGCGGGAAAAAGAAGCAGAGAGATCAAGAGGCACTTTAATTTCTCAGGACGTGACTAAAATTCCTGAGGTCACAGACATGTTAACTTCAGAGCAAGGCTTATCACAATCTTATGAGTAGTGGTCCGATCCTATTTTTAAAGAGCTATCCGGATCAACGGATTCATCCTTTATTTAGGATCCATCCGGATCAATCCTATCCGATTTAAGGATTTATCTTTAAGGATTTATCCTTAATTTCAGATCTATTCGGATTCATCCTAATCCGATTTTTAACGGATAATCCGTCACTGGGTTTCTTTAAAATTTGTTTGTTTTTTGCTTGTTTTTTTCTTGTTTCTTTAGGAACAATAGACTTCTAGGAATTAGTATTTTTATTTTTATCTTTATTTTTATTTATTTACTTATTTCTTTAGGGGAATTTCTTCTTCCTGGAACATCGCTAAAATTATATCATTAATGAAAATCTATAATATTGTCAAAACCTCCTTTTAGGATATCGAATTCGGCGGATATAATAATCTATCTATGGATCGAATCGGCTTATATAATCAGATCTAAGCCACATTTTTTTTTGTTATTTAATTTTTTTTACTTTTTACTTTCAGGAAACGTTAATAACGTTCTCTTTCGTTTTGTTTTGTAAGAACTGGGAGTTTTCGGGTTTGGGAACATTTGGAACGGTAAGTTTCGTTGCGAAACTTTTGTTTCTTTTGTTGTTTTTCTAATTGGGAATGTAACTAACGTTCCCTTTCTTTTTCTTTTGTAGGAACTGGGGATTGGGAACATTTTGGAACGGTATGTTTCGTTACGAAACTTCCTTTTTTTTTTTTTTTTAATTGGGAACGTCACTAACGTTCCCTTTATTTTTTAGGAGACCTGGATGAACCAGACGAACCGGACGACCAGGATTTTAAACGAACGTAGCATCTTGCCAGTTCCTCACCAGTTCCATGACAGCTTCGGATCACTACCATAGCGCCAGTTATCCTCCAAATCACATGCCCTAAAGATCAGCCTGAATTATGCCATAGTGCCGGCCAAAATCAGATTTGCAATTTACTACGCCACCCGACTTGTACTATGGTAAGTTCGTTCGTTTTGCTTTTTGATTTTGCTTTAGGGAACGTAATTAACGTTCCTTTCATTGTTTTTTGTAGGAACTGGGGATTTTTGGTATTTAAACGTTTATAAATGGTAAGTTTCATACGAAACTTCCCTTTTTTTTTTTTTAATTGGGAACGTCACTAACGTTCCCTTTCGTTCTGTTTTATAGGAATCGGGCTTGGGACATCTAGGACACTTGGAATGGTAAGTTTCGCGAAACTTCCGTTTTCTTTATATTTCTTTAATTGGGAACATCTATTAATGTTCCCTTTCGTTTTTTTTATAGATCTGACTTTGGATTATATATTTCAATAGATAGTTGTTTGTTGGAATCGAACCAACTGGAACAATGTTCTAAACCATTAACAACAAGTAGCTAGTATAGTTTAGAAATGGAGTATAATAATATTATTTAGCATTTATTATTTAAATTTTTAATATTTGATAAAATCATTAATTTTATTAGATTTAAAACAAGAAAAAATTATTGAAAAATTTTAATTTAATAAAATTTCCTCAGTTTCGTCCCATTCTTTTGCAAAAACTTCCATTGAACGAATATTTCTTTTCAAAAATAATATCTGACCCACCAAATTTGTATCCAAACGCGTTCTTTTCACTGTAATTAAATTACTAGCATGTGAAAATAATCTTTCACTTGATACAGATGTTGCTGGTATTCCAAGATATTTGCGGGCAATTTGTGATAAATTTTTGCTCGAAGTTGCTTCCAACGCAATTGGCATTGCTAAATAATTACTAATTTCATCAATTGTTGTAGGTGATTTATCTTTTTTATATTTACTTTGACGCCGTTGACGATAATCTTTTTGTGATCGCAACGATGCTTCTGCATCTAAGGAAGGCATGATTGGATTTGATGGTTTTATTGCAGGTGAGGGCGTTGTTAGTAAATTATTAGATTCATTAAACTCAATATGAAGTTTTTGAATTATCTTTCTTTTTCATCTTCTAACAAAAAATCCAATTCTTTATAGCGAGGATCTAGCAAAGAAACCATTAATCCTGCATCATGAGGAGTATTCCAGTAATAAAGCAAAGCATTATATATATTTTTCTTCACTTTTTCGAAAATTCCTTCAGTATTTAATGGATCTTTAATGGAAATCTTCTTTTTAGTAATATTACTTATAGTTTCTTCGGTATCATTTTCTATATCTACAGTGTCTTCTTCAAATACAGTATTTTCATTAAGATAATTAATCTGTATTATTTGATGGTACTATATTAAAAATGAGTTCATTAATATTAGGCATCATTTTGCTGAGAGTTACATAAGATCCTCCTGAAAATTCCCGGGTTATTTCTTCGAATGGAAGTAAAATATCAACCAATTTATCCAACAAATCCCATTCTTCCTCAGATAATAAGATTTTTTTTAATTTAATACCATCCTTTTTGTCCTCTCTACTGGTACTCGTTTACAAATCAGCTTGGAGTTGAATGATTGTATCCTTGAGATAAAAAAGACGATCCCAAGCATAATATGACGAATTCCAACGTGTTTGTGCATCTTGTATACAACGCATCACATCCTCATTTTAATTTACGCTGGACTTCTTCCAATCTTTCTATTTGCTTTTGTGTTGAAAAAAAATTGATTAATCTCTTTGCACGTGTTATTAGAATTTCCAATTTCTAATTGAAGTGTATGAGCTATACAGGGAAGTTGTTGAATAGCTTTACATTGATTCTTTTGATTTAAAATAGGAAATGCCGCCTTCATATTTGATCCATTGTCTGTAACAATTGCTATTACACGTTCATTAAGATCCCAACTTGAAATACATTTATAAAGTAATTCAGCAACAGCATTTGCGGTATGAGGAGAAGGAGCATATTTTATTTCTAACATTACATCTTTAACTTTAAAATCTAATGTAATTCAGGTTGCAGTAATACCAATATACCCATGTTTAGCCCTACTAGACCAAAGATTTGTAGTGAAAGACACCATTGTTGCAGTTTCACTTAAGATATTTTTCAAGTTTTGCTTATTATGTCGGATAGATTTTAACTATCATTGTTTTAATTTTTTGTTCTCTAGATACTACAAATGAAGGATCAAAATGTATCATTTTTTATTTATATGCTGGATTTGTAACGGTTAAAATAGGTTGATTAATAAGCAACATCCCATTTAAAAAGAGATTCTTAACGTTGCTTTTGGGATGAAGATGATGAGATCGAGCATAATCAGTAATTTTTGCATTTCGTAACTAAAAAGGAATAATTTAATTAAATTCAGGGTTTTATAATTTACTGTACATTATAAAATTTAAATTTAAACATTTATAAAATAAAATTACCTTTTAAGGTTTATTTTCACCTTCATTATCCTCTCCAATGATTTGGTGAGTATCTCGTAAATGTGCAATAAGATTTCCAGTTGAACTTCCCATATTTCGATATGTTTGACTGTATCTCTTTTCATTATTATCTAAAACAATACAAATCTGAGTTTTTTCACCCTTTAAATTAAATCCTTTTTCAAATACTGCTTTATAAATGATGGTTTTCTCCTTTTATTTAAACCTTGACTTTTTGACTTTCACTTTTGAAACTTCTGAAACTAATAAAAGAGCCTGTGTTTGTTTCTTTACCTTAATAAATAGTATTAATTAAAATTGAAAAATATAAATTATTGAAATTTTAAATAATTATTTAATTTAAACATTACTTTTTCCTTTTTCTATTAAAGGATTTTAAGTAATATCATCTTTTTCAATATAAATGTAATTAAATTCATCTGTCATTGTTAAGAAATCAAATAAAAATTAATGAATTGATAAAATATTTTATTTGATTTAAAGGAGAATTTTGTCTTAAGAAAAAATTTTTTTCTTCATTTATTTTGTATTTCATAAGTACTGTAAAAATTAAATAAAAGAGGAAATAAAAAGAAAGTTAAGGGATTATCATATTCTATGACTTATGAGAAATTTTCGAAATGAGATTATGTGAAAATTCTAAAATTAAAAATGAAAAAAAAATTTATCATTTGGATTGGTAATTCTAGAATTATAATCCAAATTTATTAACAGATCTATTTGTCTAAAAATATCAGATACAGATTGAAAGATCAATCTGAATTTATCAGATTTAGAATTAGATTACTACTTATAAAGCTAATTCTGAGAGCATAAGTTCAACATCTTGCATCTTATCAAAGCAATTGTAAATTAATGCATCCAAATTAGCATGTAATCTTGAAAACTGTGAAGATTCTTTATAATTGAAGCCATGTAATATAGTGGAACTTAAACCGATCAGCATGATGAAGTAATTACCAAGTTAGATAAAAATATAATTGTGAAACAGAAGTTAAAGCAAAAGTTATCATCACCTGAATACACTCTTTTATTAGATTGAATTTTATAACAGAATAAAATATAGCTTGCATATTTAGGAAAGCTATTAAGTTTGATCAAGAAGCAATTTTATACTGATGCTATTTTATAGAAAAATATGATAAAATGATTGGTAACTTTGTTACTGATAGAGTTAAAAAAAAACTATAACATCTATGATATATCAAGAAATCAAATAGCTTTTACTTGATATAACAGATGTGAATTTATGTCAAAAAATCCTTAGAGCTAGAAAATTATATAATTTATTTAATATATTAGAACTAGAGAAAATTAAACAGGTCTCTTATAATGTAGATGTTATTTCAAGTTTTAATTATCAACAAATCTAAAATATAATAAATTATGTGAATTCAGTAACAAATTCATATAATAAAACCATAAAGATGTTTTACAATCAAAATCATATGATTTGATAATTGTTTCTCAAAAAAAATGATCAAATTAAGGCTGAGATAAGTATATTAACAAATATATTATCTGTATCTTAATCTAATCCAATCTGTAACTGATCCTATTTTTATAGCAAAATATTAAATCAATATCCTAATTTATATAGAGAATTTAGTAGTGAAAATTTTAATTATTATGGAATTACTAATGAGAAAATATGTTTATTATGCAAGTTAAAACATAATGAAGAAAAAAGTATAGAAGGGATATATATATATTAGAATTTTATTTTATTAAATATAAACAGCACAAAATTGAGATAATTGCATAGTTTTATTATTTTATAATACTATATTTGCTTACACTTTATTGTAATATATTTTTATAAGGCTAATTTATATTGACTATTATCTACTATAATTTAAATTGATCTGTAATCATATAAAAAGATAATATAAGCAAGTTTGATAAAATATTAACCCCTAAATATCTGGACTGACATGCTAAATTAAGTAGATTACTAAGCATTTTAACAGATAAGATTTATTTCAATTTATACAAAAAATATAAAAAAGAAACTGGAAATGAGTCATGACAATTATCAGAAGTCATGATAAGTATATCAAAAATAGAATTCTGAATGAATTAAGTTGAGTTAAGTTTAAAAACTAACTCTATTTGATTCATTTTTTTTGAGTCGAGTCAAGTTGAGTTTATTTTATAAAATCTTTTAACTTGATTTGATTAAGTTATATAAATTTTAAATTCAACTTAATTTAACTTGACTTAAGTTTAACTTGATTTGATTTTGACTTGAATTTATTCAAATTGAGTCAAATTCAAATCAAGTTTCAAGTTAAATTTAATAAAAAATTTATTTTAAATTGTAAGTTTTATATATTATTTTATTTAAATTAGAATCATAAAAAAAAAATAGTATCAAAATTATTTATTTTAAAAAAAAGCATAATAAAAAATTTTTATATTTTCTTTAAAACAGTTTTTCATCAAGATTTAAGACATATATACACTTTAATTATTTTTGCTAATAGATTATATTTTTTTTTATGTAATTAGATCAAATTCCTTAAAAAATGCTCTTTATATCAAAATACTAGTAGCTTAAAAATTAAATATAAATAAATTAGATTGATTAAATTAAAATTATAAAAGTTTTATAAAATTTTAATTTTATTTATTTAAAATAGCTAAAAAATCTCTTGTTACTTTTGCTAAATAAGAATATTGTGATTCATTTAACTAAAAAAAAAAATAAAATTAATAAGCTTAAAAATAATATAAATTATTAATAAAATATATTATTTACTTTTTATTATTGTAATAAATAAGTCTTTAAAGATATAAGTAGAACATTAAGATAATGCTCTATTTCATTAATATTTTCTACACATTGTCTTTTATATATATAATTTAATAAATCATCATATTCAGAACTTTCATTTAAATTTTCTAAATCTATCATCAATGGTATATAATATATATTAAAATAAAAGTAAAAATTTTGCATGATTTTTTAATAAAATTTACTTCTCAATGATTATCAATATAATATGATAATTTTAATCTTAGATTAAGTAATATAAATTAATAATAATAAATTAATAATTTATAAATTAAAATTAATAAATAAAAATATAAAACTTACTAGTAGTAATAGGATAAGTATTAGAATTTGCATGACAATAATATTTTTTAATTTTTTTAATGTTACTGCAGCAATAGTATTTATTTTCGTTATTGAAGTTTTTATTTGAAAATCTTCAATCATATTCATTAACCAATCATAGATTAGTATTATAATTGTTAAAGTTAGAAAACTTTTATATAAAATATATTTTGTTGTTCATATAAAATATTATAAATTTAATAAATTAATTAAAAAAAAATATTATTATAATACAATTAATTATATTATTTCTTACCTCTAATAAATTTTTATTTCTTTTATTCAAATTATTTAAAATATATAATCTTAATTCCTATTCAGATAATTTTGTATTATCTAAAACCTTTAATAATTATAATAATTATTAATAAATTTTTACAAATTTAGGTATAATAATAAATCTAAAATATTAATCTTATATAATTCAAAACTATATTTAATTATATTATAAGTAAATTCTATTTTATTTTTACATCTAATATAAGTTCTTTAATAGAAAAAAAGCTGTATTATATTGACGTAAAAATTTTTCATGATGTTGAGATAAAGCTTTGAATTTTAACAACAAGTTTATAAAACTATATTATTTAAATAAATATAATATAAATTACAAGAAATTAATTTAAAAATTTAAAAAATATATATTATTTACCTTTAAAACTATGCTATTTATTACTTTATTATAAAGTGTTTCAATTTTATTTTCTAAACAATTAGCTTTTAAAGAAATAAATGTCACTTTATGTAACTTAATTTATAATATGTGCAAAATATCAAATATGATTATTTTTTTTAGTAAAATTAATATTTTATAATTAATATTCTTTTTCAAGTTCTTTTATAGTATTATTATTTCCAGTATTATTAGTTATATAACATTGAATCTATAATATAATTAATTATAAACTAACGTTGTAAATTAAATTTTAAAAAATTAAAAAAGATAAATATACTTTAGTAAAATTTTTAAATTTATTATAACAATTAATAAAAGATTCTGCTAAATTTTCTTCAGAATGAATTTCATTTAATTTAAAAAAATTAACTAAAATTTTTATTTTTTTGAAATCTAATGAGCTGTAATTCCTAAAAAAAAAAATATAATTAACTAATATTTATTAATCAGTTGTAAATAATATATGACCAGAAACATTCTAAAATAAAAAAAATATTAATATTAAATTTATATAAATAAAAATAAAAATAAAAAAGTAATAACCTGTAAAATATCTTAATTTTTTATACACTCTTAATTAAAATATTTTACTATATCTACATGAATAGTATCAGCCAAAAATATTTTGATATTAAAATTTAACATCTGAAATAAATTTTGCAAATTTTCTGAATCAAAAATTAAAAAAGGTTAATCATCACAAATAATCTATTTAGAGATATATTCACAAATTATAGCTGAAGAATACTATATAAAAAATTATATAATTTTAATATTTGATAAATATATAAAAAAAATTTTAAATAAAACTTCAGATAGTATTTTATTAATATATTTATCTATTACTTCTTTTGTTTCTAACTTTTCTAATTTAACAGAATGTTTATTTCTTAAATACCAATAAAGATTATTTGTAGCTTTACTAGTATACTTATATTCTATATTATAATATTTAAAATATTAATAAATAAAATATTTTTTATAAAATAAAAAATAAATATATACTTATGAACAATATATACATTTACTTTTTCATTTTTTATTCTAAAATATTTCTAAATTGAAGTATATATTTTTAAAGAGATTTTAGCTTCTGCTATAGTATTAAGTTTATTATTATTATCTTGTTTAATAATTTATTTCATAATTAAATTGTAAAATCAAATTTTTTAGCAAAAAAGAAATAATTTTAATAAAAAAGAAACTAACTCAATAAGTCTTTTTTAGATTTATACTTTATTTCTTATTTCAAATTTAAAATATATAATGAAATGTTTAGATAATTTTAGCAGTAAAGTTACTAATTTTAATTTTGTGCAATAACCTGTTTAATAAACATTTTAATTTTTACATTTTGTATAATTTATTTTTTTTTAAATTTCAAAATAGTACTTTTATAAATAAAATTTTTAAAAATATTAACTAATTAATACTAAAATATAATTTATTTAGATTATTATTAATAAAGATTATTTAATTGTTATTAATTATATTGTTAATCATTTTATTTTGCTAATTTAGTAAAGATTATTTATCAATATATCAATCAAATATAAATATTAAAAATTTACTAATTTAGTAAAAATATTATTGATTGTCAATCAAAATATAAAATTAAAAATTTAACTTGTTTTAGTAAAAATATTAAATGATTGATATTTATATACACTAATTATATCAATCAAATGTAAAAACTTGTATTTATTCATATTAATTATACATATTAATCATATTAATCAATTTTAATAATATTATATCAAAAAATCAAAAGTAAAACTTGTTTATATAATATTAGATTAATCTGTTAAATTTAAACTTAAATTTATTTGGTTAAGTATTTAATTAATTAATTTATATATTTCTTTTTTTATAGACTACTACAATATTAATAAGGGCATTTAGATTACTAATTATTTTTTTTTAGAATTTTAGACTGTTGTAATATCAGTAAGAACATTAGTAATTCTAAAAAAAAGCTTACTATTCTAAGAAGAAATTCAACTTACTGGTTAATTTTCAAGGTTCAAAAAAAGCTGATTCTAAAAAAGAAAAGAAAAAAAAACATTAGTAAATATTCTCAGAAAAGCTTACTATTCTTAAAAAAAAAAAGGAATTCACTTACTGATAGATTCTTAAAATTCAAAAAAAACCAATTCTAAAAATGAAAAAAAAAAACATTAATAATATTCTCAAAAAAGTCCACTTAATCCAAGAAAAAGAAATTAATTTACTTATCAGTAAAATCTAAAGAAGACTTGTCTTAAAAAAAAAAAGCAAAAAGAATATTAGTAATGTTTTCAGAGAAGTCCATCTAATTTAAGAAGAAGGAAATTTACTTACTGGTAATTTCTAAATCCAAAAAAGACCAGTCCTAAAAAAGAAAAAATAAAAAAAACATTAGTAACATTCTTAAAAAAGCTTATCTAACCCAAAAAAAAGGGAATTCACTTACTGGTAATTTCTAAGATTTAAAGAAAGCCAATTTTAAAAAAAAAAGTAAAAAGAACATTAGTAACATTTTCAAAGAAACTTATCTAAATCAAAAAAAAATTAAATTCATTTATTAATAAGTTTCTAAAGCAGTTTTTAAAAAAATTATATATATAAAATAAAATAAAATAAAAATTAAAAAAAAATTGAAATTAAAAATTAAAAAAATAAAAAAAAAAAAAAAAAAATTTATAAAAAATTATTTAATAAAAGAATCAAATTAAAAAAAAAAGACAAAATTTATCAGAAATTATAAAGTTATTTTTTTTTTTGATTTTCAAAATAGCTGAAGGGACTGAAAAATAATAAAAAAACAAAAATAGTAATAAAAAAATTAATAAAAAAATCTAAAAAAAATTCAAAAATATTTCAAAAGATAATAGAGGTAATAATGAAAAAATAGATTAAAAGAAAAAAGAAAATAAATTAATGATTAATCAATCTATTTAAGATAAACCTGTTTGTTTATTCTTAAAAAGAAAACTTACTTATATAATATCAGATCAATCTGTTAAATAATTAATTTATATTTTTTTTAGATAATTAATTATTTTTTTTTAGAATTTTAGACTACTGTAATATCAGTTCAATAAGGGTATTTAAAGATTTTTAATTATTTTTTAGAATTTCAAACTGTTGTGATATCAGTTTAATAAGGGTATTTAGAGATTACTAATTATTTTTTTAGAATTTTAAGCTATTACAATATCAGATCAGTAAGAGTATTACTAATTATTTTTTTCTAGAATTTCAGGTTGCTGTGATATTAGTTTAGTAAGGGTATTTAGAAATTACTAATTATTTTTTTTTAGAATTTTGGGCTATCACAATATCAGTTCAGTAGAATATTTATAAATTATTATACTAAAATAGTAAAATCAATTTTTTCAAAAATTTTATTTAAAGACTTTTAATTCATAATTTATTTGAATAGAATTCAAAGTATAAGAATAATAATTTTATAGTTTTAGGGTCAGATTATTTTTTCTATATAAGCTTTTTCAGTAAAATAAAACTGAATTTTGTATTTATTTATTTTTTTTTTTCTTAATATAATTTATAATGAGATAAAGCTATAAATTTGTATTTTTTATTTTAAAACAATTTTTTTTTTAGAAATCAACATCATGACTACTTAATTAATTAGAATTAGAAAAAATAAATTTTCTTTAGCTTTAATGAAAGCAAGAGTAATTCCAAATTATTTATACCTTTAACAAATTTTTTACTTAATAAATGAATAAAAATAATATTATTATGTAATAATAGTAATTTAATATTACTAACTTTTCATGCAGTCCATTCACTATTAATTAATAAATATCATAAATTTACAATTAGTATTTTAACTGTAAATTAACGTATAAGTCTGATTAGAATCTAATTATACATTTAATAACTGTTAATGTTTATTAAACATTAATTTATAGATAATAATTAGATAATTCTATTATATAACAGATTAATTAATAATGAAAATTTAAGAAAATGTCTATTTAATATAATAATTAATAATTATAACTTTA
This sequence comes from Funneliformis mosseae, assembly GCA_910592005.1. Taxonomy (NCBI): domain Eukaryota; kingdom Fungi; phylum Glomeromycota; class Glomeromycetes; order Glomerales; family Glomeraceae; genus Funneliformis; species Funneliformis mosseae. The sequence goes on along the minus strand of CAJVPP010000053.1, from coordinate 4,081 downwards.
TTCGTTAAAAATATTATCCATAATATTAATTAACTTTACATAACTTTTTAATAACTATAATCTAATTTACCATATAAATTTATTTATAAGATATTGATTATTATGATTGAATCATAAAATGATGTGTAATACTTGAATCTAATAAGAATAATCATAAACTCTTGAAGACTTTAAAAAGAAAACATTTATAAAGATAAGATTAATTAGCATTTGCAAAATTATATCATTGAATTAAAACTAATACTAAAAGGTTTGATAAAAATAGTAAATAAATTTTAACCAGTAGAAGAATCTGTCTATAATAGTATCTTTCATTAGTTAAATATTAATTATATTTCACTTCATTCATATAAATTACAATATTGCTAATCTAAAATAAATTATAATGATCATTTGTAGTATAAACATACTCTTTAGTGATAAATTTAAATTATATAAATATTTCTATCCAAATTAAATTATGATTATGATCCTAATTACATGGCATATTATCTATTATATCTAAATACCAATCTAAACATAAAACTAATTCTCTTATACCTATTAATTACTTTTCATATAATTTTTTTCCATCCAAAATTATTAAAAATTTATCCTTTTCTATTAAACAAAATTTTTATTGAATTTTAATAAAAATTATTTTTTTGATTATTATGATTCAACAATAAAAATTGAATTCATTTGTATATACCTATAATAGTTTGATAATAGATCTGAAATAATAATCAAAATTTAATATTATTGATTAAATTATAGATTTATATTTAATATCTTTTTTATCTGATTTCAAATTTGTAAAATTAAATTACATTTATTAGTTTTACAATAGAGTCTTAAATAAATATTTATAGCTCATTTCAAATATTTTTATTATTATACTATTTAAATTTCTATATGCTTTTATAGATTCTAACAAATGATATTACCAAGCATATAATTTAGATATTGATAAATTTGATTTTAAATAACTACCAAGTAAAATAACAAATTTAGAAAACCATTCTTTAATTATTTTCTAAAAATAAATAAAAAGTAAATAAGTTTTAAAATTATTAAGATTATTAAAAAAATCGCATTTATCTCAAAATATTATAAATTTGCATTTGTAAAATTATCTTTTCAAGAAAATATATATATATAATTCTATTGAATATATAAATTTACTAATTGATTATTTTTTCAGTATGTAAGCTATTTATTACAAAAATCGTTATTTTTATTAAAGTTCTATAATAGTTAATTGTATATAATTTTAGAGTTTTAAGTTTTTCAGAAAATTGTGTAAGTCTTTAAAAATATGGTATTACTACTAATATAGATGAGGGATGAAACCTCTTAATAACAGTCAAAATTTAGACAAAACTATATTAAAATCATAATAAGGGATATGATGAAACCCATTCAATATGATGAAAGCTGAAACTGTTAAAACTATATTAAAAATATAGAAAAGGGTATGATGAAATTATTTTGAGAAGATTTTGGTAGATATCTATAACTGCTAATCTTTTATCAATTTGTTAAATTGCATTACTTCTAAAATCTTTATAAACATTACATTAGTAAATTCTATCAAATATTAAAAAGATTAAGATCAGTAATATGTAAATAATTAGAAATATATGCTGTATAAATATTAAGTTAGCTATAAATAATAACTATAAATTATTAATTAAAATTCAAAATAAAAATAAAATAATAAGAAATTTATATTTTTTTTACCAAAATTCTCAGAAAAAATTATTTAATAAATGAATAGATTTTTCTTAACCAAGTTTATCAGTAATTGCTTGATATATAGTTACATGTGTATATAATATAATTTTTATTATATAATTGTATATTATTAAGATTTTCTTATTTTACTAAATAAAAATGATAAAAATGTTAACAGTTATAACAGTTATAAGTCATATAATATGTGTATGCTTCTGGCTAATCAATTAAACACATTATTATAAATAGAATAAACCAATATATTTTTCTGTTGATAAGTACTTCAAATCCTTTTTATATTTATTGCATATTAATAATTTATGCAAATATCTTGTATAAACAATTGTGAAACATTTATAATTTTTTTAAACAAAATGTATTATCATTGTTATATAAAGTAAATATTATTTTTGGTAAATATGCAATTATTGTATAAGTATCTAATTTTTGTCAACGCCATTTAGAAATATTTTCAAGTGAATGTTTAATGGATATTCACTTTTTCTACTAAGTTGATCACAGTTAGTTGAATCTGAGTATACAATTATAACTAGTATTTTAGCTTCTATAGGAATATTCTTTTCATAATTTTTCTACTAAGTACTATCATATAATTTAGAATAGTATTGTTAGCCATTAGAATTCTAAATAAAAAATAATTTTAGTATATTTGTTAATTTTTAAATCAAAATATAATTTAAAAAACTTACTTTATATATTTTAAAATCAATATAAAATTCATTTTATACTAAATTTGGATTAGAAAGCAATTCTCAAATTCCTTTTATTATTAATTGATAATAAAAAATATAATCTTTTTTACTATTATTATATACAACTTTTGATTTGAATGACAAATTATTTACTTTCATGTTATCAAAAAACTTTTTAAGAATTTTTGTTGATTTAGGTAAAGGATTATCTAATTAGTGTGAATACTTTCAAAAATATGATAAAAATTGATTACTAAATGCATCTGATATATTATATTTTATAATTAATGATATAAATTCTTATGTTTTTTCATTAGAAAATTTTTCAGTTATATAAGGATTTAAATTTACCAGTTCTTAATATAAATTTATATTATCTTCAAAATTTTGAATTATGTAATTAGATGTAAAAGTGTTTAAATTATTATTTTTATTTCATTTTCTTATTCTATATATTTTGTTATATAATTAGATATAACATTTTTATGTTAATATAATTTATCTAATTCCATTAAAATTGATAGAGAATTACTTTTTGCTGGTACTAATTTTAAATTTCTGTTTAATTCTTTATTTAAATAAAATGCTTTAATATATTCATTAGTTTTATATGTTTTAAGATAATTTGTAAAATATTTTCTTTCAAAAAACTATTTTAAGCAATTTAAACATTAACATTTATTTAAATATTAATTTTTTTTTATATTTATTTTGTTAAAAATTTAGTTATTAAAGAGATTAATTTTTTTTAAAAAAATAATAAATAAGATAAAAAGTATTTATTATTTTAAGATAATTGCATAATTACTTAAACTTTTAATTTATTCATCAATCTGCAGAATTTATAATATTATATAAATCAGCAGATATTATTATATAATCATACTAGCTAAGTTTATATATTATGATTATAAAATAAACTTTTATAAATGATATAAATATGACTTTATATTTCTATTATATTTCTTAATTAGTTTAGTTTACTTTCTTTCAAAATTTCTGACGCTAAAAAATATTTAATAAAATTTTTTTTAAGAAAATAATTTGTAAAATGATTTATACTTGTACAACTTAAAAAAGTTAAAATAATTAAGATGCTTCTATAACTCAAAGTTTAAAATTAAAAATAATTAAAAAAACTTAAGGTCAAAAAGTAACTAAACTAAATTACTATGTATTAAAAGTAAGTAAATAAAAATTTTACATAATTTTTAATATATTATTAATTAAAGACAATAATTTCTATTTATATAAAACAATTTTTTATAGAATCAAATTATAAGAACTTAATTTTAAATTCTGAAATTAATAAAAATGTTTCTTTAAATATTGAATTAAAAGACTTAAATAATATAATGTTATTTTTTGATAATGTTACTTTTATTCACAATATCTCTATACAATTATCAAATGTTAATTTTCATGATATAGATAAAGGAGAAAGCCAATATTAAAGGCAAGTGAAAATAATGGTATTAGTACACAAAAGAAGACATGGATGATGATAATCTAAAGGATGACGTTGATTCCTAAGAAATCATATATGTTTTCTATGTCATCTATATTATCTATAGCATATATTTCTTTTATTTATTTTATTTTATTTATCTTATATATCTATTATATTTTACTTATTTCATATATTTTATTTA
>CAJVPP010000052.1:0-56002 GCA_910592005.1 Funneliformis mosseae | reverse complement strand
TATTGTATAAAAGAAATATATGCTATAGACAACATAGATGACATAGAAGACATATATGATTTCTTAGGGATCGACGTCATCCTTTGAATCATCATTATCCATGTCTTCTTTTGTGTAACACTATAATTTAGCTAAAATTAAACTAAAAAATTGTTAATTTTTTTTTTTTTGATGTGACACTGCTAGTAACTTTATTAAATTTATATATAAGAAAATACAAAGTAAATCGAAAATAAATCTATGCTAAGTATTAAGAAATTATTAATATTATTAATATTTAATTAGTATTATCAATATATTTTTTTTTATTATTAGTAAAGGTATGAAAGAAATATAAAAAAATATTATAAGTAGTTTTGACATTTATATTGATAGTCAATAATCTTTTATTTTTTTTTATCAGATATTTAAAGTATATTGAGATCTATTTATAAAGTTATAATGCTAATTTTTTTTGTTGTATATATTATTTACTTAACATTCTTAATCTACTATCTACTTTATATTTATTATGTAAAATTTAGCTTAAGCAAGTATCTTTTATATCTTCTAATACAAAGATAATATATATAATATATTATAAAAGTAATATAATCTTATATTAAAAGATCTAAGAGTATAAAAGACCTCTACTGATAATATTTTATTTTAAAATCTTTTAAACTAGCTATAAATCTATATTATTTTTTTTTAATTCTTTGATAAGTATATTAATATAAACATATCTAATTATTTATCCATTAATAATATGAACTAATACTAAATTTAGTTGGTTAATTTTTGATTTTGTTAAAGAGAATAATGATATTAAGTAATAAATTATAATATATTTGATAGTATTATAATAAATTAAAGCTTTTCTAATATATTAGTATATTATATTATATTATTTAGAATAAATTTTAATTTCTACTCTAAATTGTTGTAGTTTTAAGTTTTTAGAGTTGATTTATTGATTAAATTAAATAGAAGATCTAGATTGAATACTAAAATATCATCTATGATATCAAATAAAAGTTTTCTATAATAGTGGAATAGCACATATAATATAATTATATTACATGTGGTATCTTACTTAGTCTAAATTATAGATTCTAAATATCACATATAATCTGAATATCACATATAATCTAAATAATATATAGAATTTGAATATCATATATGATCTAAATAATATAATCTAATTATCACAAATTATCTAAATAATACAGTTTAAATACTATACATAATCTAATATTTTATTATTTCTTATTTCTCTTTTACATTCTAGCTATGTTTTTAAGTCTTTTTTAATATTCGTATTTTTTATACTAATATATTTTATTATCACAATATAATCTAATTATTATATACATATAATCTAAATACCACACTTTTCTTCTTGTTTCTGAATCGTTTATATGCTAAATTCTATAATAGAGTTATTGGTCTTCTGTAGCTATTTGGATATCTGATTTTATGTTAAGAATACTGACCTCCTGCATCTAGTTGGATGCTAGATTCTATATTAGAATGCTTTTCCTTTGTGCTTATTTAGTTACCTTTCAAAATGTCAAAATGTGATAAAAAATATCATGTTGGGTGATGCAATAGATCTGTGATTAATTTTGGTTAATCTTTTAGATATATAATTTAAAAATCCAGCTCAGTGCTATAATGGTGAATTGATAATGTTTTGAAACTATTATAAAACTGGCAGAAAACTAGAGTATTTCTATTAGTTCACCAGTTTCAGGTCAGTTAGATGCTGAGTTATTATACTTAAAGATCTGGCTGAAATTGTAGAATAATATTAGCTAAATTTATACTGCATCCTATGATGTCAGTCACATGATCCTGTTACAATACTGAATACCCTCTGCCATATAATATAGCAAATTCTGTTAGTTAGGTATGAAATACATTTCTATGGCTAGTTTATTTGATTACCAGAAGTACACCATTTTGCAATCTAACTATTACCTATTAGTTGCTAGTATGTATATATTGATTTCGCATTCTGAAGTTAAAGATGCAATATGTATTATCTTGACCTGAATCCTTTTGATTACTAGAAGTACACTATTTCACAATCCAACTATTGTCTATTTATTGCTGATATAATAGCGAAATATTGTAAGCACTTCTGAGACCTAATTATAGTTAAATCTAGGTTAAAATAATAAATATACTATTTTTTTTGAATGTCATTAGTGTCACCAATTAGTATATGGAACTAGTGACAGAACTAGTGATACATTTATTATACTTCTTGAGTTTATTATGCTATTTTATTTCTTTCTTGATTAGTATTACTAGTGTCACTAGTAAAGAGTAATAAATTCTAAAAAAAAAATCAAAATTTTTCTATGCTACCTATGGCCAATATGGGATATAATATAATGAATGTATGATATATATATGGTGTATATATGCTATAAAAAATAAAAAAGTTAAGAGACTCAGATTTTTTTTAGTGATACTAGTAATATTAGTAATACTTATTAAGAAGATTTCTTTCAGACTAGAATTTCTAAAGAGCCTATCATTCACATCACTAGCTTTGTCACTAGCTTTTTTTTTTAGTGACACTAGTGATAAGTTGTATTATTTTTGTTTACTTCTAAATTTCCTACCAGTATTCTCGCTGAAGTTAACTTAGCCTACTTTTTCTGATGATACTATTTCTTTTTATAATACTTTCTAACATGTAGATTGCAAAATTTAAGTTCGTTTACTACATTCAATGCAAGGTATATATAAGGAAAAATTCTGATATATTTGATATCCTTTTGAGTAAAAGCACCTCCCGATTACAAACTTCTCTAGTCCTGAGAATATATAGATATTGATAAAATACTATTTTTAATAACTATAAATAGTTCGATTATGTATCAATTTATATATTTCAGAATTAATTTTTATTTTAAACTTTTTCTCCTAAAGTATATACTTTCTTTTGAACTGTATATTTATTATATAATACCATGACCCAATCTGAGATTTCAGACTTTTTTGATATCTTTGTCCTATTCTACTGTAGATTTAAAGCCTCTAATATAGGATAATATTAATATAAAATTCGTGATGATAGTGTTAGACCAAAACATTTTCTAGATGCAGACAATGAGAATGAAATAGAAGCCATACTCTCAGAATATAAAGACCATTCTTTACATGAATTTATTGATGGTGATGAGCTATTCTAGTCTATTATAGATTTTGATTTATCACAAGAGATGTATATATTACTCAAGTTGCATTATTTACTGAGCTCGTTTGTAAAAAAATTCTGGTGATTCTATAAGCAAATAGTATTATTAATAATATAGTAAACAAATGAACATTCTTCTTGCGAATGATTAGAATGTCTAAGTTTGATAAAAAGACTAATACTTATATACAGGTAAAAAAAGCAATACATCTTAAAGATGGATCTGTCTTTGACTTTATGATTCGCCCGTCTAATGATGAGTCAGAAGTTATTAATAATCCTCTCTTAGCTATTTTGAAAGCAGAAATAAGAGGATATCCTAGCATAAATAATATTACCACTGATGCTGAATTCAAATTAGTAGAGATATTACTTCAAGAGGCTAATATTTAAGAGTATAGTCTCTCATATCTATCTGAAAATTTTTCTGATAAATTTTCACTATTATGCATCTTTCCATTACACTATCCAATATGTGACTGAGAATATGATAGTGATAATGCATATATTATTTGAAATAAAAAATCTTATAGCTTTTTCTGCTATTGTGCAAATCAAGATAGGCAACCTAAGACAAAAAAGCCTTTGAAAAAACTTACTATTAGCAAAATGGCCTTAAATCGAGAAAAAAAGCTTTTGATTTCAGAGAAATAAAGCTAACCTAAAATTTCTGACTCTAATGATTATTTCGTATAATGAGATTTAATATTCATGTGTACCTCTAAGAAAAGATTTATATGTAATGAAGTGTATAATACAATTCAAGCAACTATCGTCTGCGTTCAAAAGAAAATGAAACATGGATACTCAAGCATAAAAAATCAGATGGTAAATTATATTTCAATATGAGATTCAAGTTAGATCTCAGCAAATTAACCATTAATATCATTAAGTTAAGTGAGAAAGCGATAAAATTACAATCTTTAATAAAAAATGCATTCAATACTTATTTGATTGCTTATGTGAATATTGATTTCCTATCATACCTTTCAAATGTCATTTCACTAAAAACTGAATTCTTCAATCTTTTTTTAAGTTTTAAGGCTAAACCAGCTTTCCAGATTAATTACAATCTAGTAAATCCAATCATTTGACATGACAAAAATATCTGATGTAATAGAGACAAAAATTTTTCTGAATATGTTCTGAAATGGTTCATATTTCTAGTTCAGTATCTTAGCATAATTCCTGAAACTATTTTGTATTACATTCTTCACCATGTTGTAGGAAAAATATTATTACTGATTTCATTTGAAAAAGCTTATTTGGTTCAAAGCTCATATATTCAACTTCTGACCTTAAAAAAATTCTTGGAAAATTCAACAATGCTATTCAAGAACGCAAGCTTATAATTATGAATAAGGCAGAAATGGCTAGTAATGAATAGCATAAAGCAAATTACCATCTAAAGTTTCTTATTATAGAAGATTACATCATAATTAAGCGTAAAGAATTAGAATTTTAAAAGTATAGTTATTACCTAAATTCATAGTTTTAAATAATCATGATACTCAAGTTCAAATGAAAATAAAGGATAAACATATTGTATATTTAGATATTTCTTTCTGCTGTAAAAGTAATTTCATATATTTTAATCAATTAGGAGGAATTCTTAAGCATCCCGATATATCAGGATCATTTATGACATATTTGCTTAATCTTAATCTTTCAGGATAGAAATCACGTAAGATTCCACTAATTAAAATGAAAGTAAAAACAATATGTATCTAGCTTTCTAATTCTAATCAATTTATAATTGACTATATTACATCTTGAGCTGAGAATAGTGGAATCATGACCAGTAGTAAAGCATTTTTATACCAAAAATATCTTGATTATTGTGGAGATAATGGTGAAAAGACATTACTTAATAATATTTTCAATAAGAAGCTATCAGAGAAAAATATTACTGAGTATAAACAAGTATGAGTGGAAGGCAAAAAAGAGAGTGGCAATATGTTTTCAACTGTTTAAAAATCGTAGCCAAGCTTCATGAATGTGGCTTAGGCAATATTGAAGAATTTTCTGATATAGCTTAATTTGACTTACCTGTAAATGAGACTATAGACATACCCATATTCAATGTATCAGAAACTATTCCCCTAAAAATAATTCTGTCTCAACCAGAAAAGAATGTAGCAGAAAATGTGGAAGTTCCATTTGCTTCAACCTTTAGAGTATTCAAAATTACTAAGAATTCTAAACAATTTGAGCTAGTAATTGATAAGCTTGAAGCCAATAAGCTTCCTGAACCTATTAACGAGTTATTACTCACTATTCTCTTGTTTAGATCTCAGCGTAAAGAGTATCTCAGAAAAAGGCAGTCAAATTCAGTAAGAACTTAGATATCTTTATGACTATTACTGAAAAAGATCGACTCAATTTTATTGCATTCTGAAATAGAATGAAAACTGATTCTCAGATGTGTGAATATGTAAAAAAGATGAAAGAAGACCTTAAAGAACATATGGATATAACAGTATGAGAAAGATTAATAGAAGAAGAAATAATTCATCATTCTCTTGAGGATGATAGCGTCACAACCTTATGACTTGATATTGATAAAAATTAGAAAAAAATGATAAACATACTCCAGGAGAATGGTATGCTTTGATAAAAAGTGAATAAGAAGCCAATTTATAAGAAAGATATTTGGATAAGAGAGTCTTTATATTCTTTACATATAGGTGATATAAAATTCTAAATTATTATAATTCTATGATTATATTTTTTCTCTTTCTCTAACTCTCTGATAGTTTTTACTGACTATGAGGTAGTAAAATTACAGAATATTTTTTTCAAATTAAACTTTATCCTATGTAATATAATATGAATACTACAGATTAATCTAACTATTACATATATTTTACACATCACACCATATCTGCAATTACAACCAAATTCGTTATAGATTACCAACTGATCAATAAGATAAGTATTGAAGAGCTCAGTCAGTATGCATCAGAAATGTGTAACCTCTTAAGAGATAATAGAGAGAAAAAGCGTCAGGCTCATAATCATCTTCAAAAAGAGTATAAATTTAGCAAAGAATAAACATTTACATTGATTCTTGACCAGAAAATTAGGCGGTATATAAGTCAAGTACTGGTCCTAGAGGAATCAGGATTTAGAAGCTGAAGTAAATATTAGTTTAGTTTCTAATAATGCTCTAGAAGAAGAGATTATTAGAGAAACAGTTTAGCGTATTATCTGAGATAAGCTTAATAAAAGAGATGCAAAAGCAATATCTAGACCTTAGAGAAAATATCTTCCAATGCTGTCATTGTCTTATCACATCTTTCTAGGCTTCAAAGAGAATTGTGAACTCTTAATGCTTCAGAAAAAATAATTTCTGCTATGAAGAATCTGGAGATAACTAAATTATCCAATAAAATTTAAAAGGAATATAGTAAGTAACGTAAAATGAAGGGCTCTATTATCTAAATCACTTCTCGTTAGAATTAGTTAAGGAAAGATTAGATGAGTATAATATGGGGGCAGTCAGTAGAAAAGGGGGAAATTTACTTTTTAGTCAAAAATTTTTTTATTAGTTCACTCTGCTGATCATGGTCATGTGAACAAAATTAGCTTAATAACTAAAATTACTCAAATTTGTAGATTTCTTTCTTTTTTATTGACCGCCCTCTATATATCTAATATATCTGACAAACAGGTCCTAGCTGATGTAATGATTATGCTTTATATCTGACCTGTTAAAATTAAAAATCTATGTATATCTAATGATAGTATAATTGGATATGCAAAAAACTGAGGCGAACAGGATATTTCTTAAGTATTTAGATCACTGAAAAAGGATGAGAAGCGAGTTAAGTAATTACTTATATAGATTCAAAATGCGATTTCTTTTAGAAAGTTAAGAGACCCTGAAAAGCCTAGATCTACATACTTAAGTGTATTTCTGAAGAAAGATAAATTTATTCCTAAGCTCTATGACTCATTACTTTTAACTCTTTATGTAAATTGGAATCAGTATTTGCTAATATAACGTATATACCTAAGAATCTGTTAAAATTTAACACTTATGCTAGGGAAGCCCTTTGATATTCGTCTGATAACCATATTTCTCCATCTGATAGATATACTATAATCAATTACAGAAAGCAGGATTAACCTTATAATCAAGTAAGTCTATTCAACATCTTTGATGAAAACTAATCACATATATGGGTTAGAGGGGATTCTAGAAGGATTGGGTTAAGAGGGTTAGTCTTGCTAATCTGATATCATTTTTTTTTGTTTCCTTTGATTTATTGATCTGCAGAAGATAGTCTATTCTTTTAACTGAAGTAGCTTACCCTAATATCTTATCTGATAGAGTTTCTTTTTTTCAAATAAATATGAGAAATAAATAAATATATCATATATAAAATATCATGAAAATGGTAACTAATCAAAAGCATTCATCTGATAATATGCTTACTGAGTAGGAAGTTATCAAATATATAAAAATATTAGTCAGTCATTAGAACTAGATAAGCAGAAGCTAGGATCTCTATAAAACTGCCTGTAAAATACAAAAGTAAATAGCATACTTTCTAATGATGACTACTTAAATAAAACTATAGATAAACTACTTGCTATTAGATAATACAATTATAGCAAAAAATCTATAAATACTTCATCTGAATCCAGTTTGTCTGAATCATTTGATTCTGATATTGATGAAATAATAAATATAATTAAACATAAAAGGATTTGAGAAAAGATCCAGAAGCGTTAAACTCAAAAGAAAGATTCAGAAGGTATATAGCAAAAATAACTTCCTGATTATCCAACTACCGTATAGTCCTGAAAATAAGCATCACGTAATATATATGAATTTATTAGTATATACGTGACTAATAATATAATAAATTTCATGTGATAAATAAATAAATTACTATAAAAGGAGTATATCACAGGATGCTTATTTTCAGAACTATACAGTAATTTGGAGTACTAATCAATATATGTAATTTTATTTTTTCATTCAAGGCAAGATATATCATATATAAAATATCGCAAAAATGGTAACTGATTAAAAGCATTCATCTGATAGTATAGCTAGTGAGCAAGAAGTTATTAAATATATAAAGATATTAGCCTAGGCATTTGGATTAAATGAGCAAAATGCAGAAGTATATAGTGCATTTTCTGGTGAAAATAGAGCGCTAAAGAAACAATTAGAAGATTATCATTCCTAATATAATACTTTAGAAAAGAGGATAAAAAGACTGGAAAGAGATGTAGAATCCTTAAAATCAAATTAGAAGATCTAGACAAATGTATGGATAGGAATACTGTGGTTGACTTAATTCATGAAATAGTTTTCTTACTAATTAGCAAGAAAGATAAGAATCCTTCCTATTCATCTGAGTCTTCTGAAGAATCTAATTCAGTTGAGATAATTAAAGTAAGAGAAAAAAAGGCTATCCCTCATAAGCAACGAAGAAAGACACAGTTGAGAAAAAGGTCTAGAATAGTAATCATTAGCTTGGAAGAATTTGCTGAGTCACAGATTGTGCAATAATTTTATTTTTTGATTGAAATATCTTTTAACTATATAAAGAATACAAAAAGATAATTTACTAAAACAATTTCTGTCAGAGTTAATACTATTTATTGTAAAGGATCTTTCAAACCAAGATCTAAAAAAGTGTTACAGTATAAATGATATATGATAAAGTGAGGTAAATCTTGAATGGTCCAAAAGAAAGATTCTTTTCGATTTTCATATTATGTTATTAGTTCAAGGCAAAAATACAGTCAAGGATTTTTATTTGAAGCTGAAAAAGTGTAATAAGAGTTTTGACTATAGTGAAAAATTCCTTAAATGTGCATTATTAAAAAATTATTAAATAAGAATAGGATAAAAGTTCTTATAGATGGTTTAAAGTACTTATGTTAGATAAGATATTAGAAAGACTTAGTCTGAAGTAGTGATCAGTATAATTTTATTTTTTGTTTAAAGATACAACATATAAAATGGAATATTTATAAAGCAATCAAGTATTTTTAATATTGTAGAAATATTAGAACAGATTTTACATTTTTTAGTGATAGATAAATCCTTCCATTTCACTTTATTTATTGGCTGACTGTGGTATAGATGTGATGCTCCTATCTGATAGAGGTGTATTGAGCTAAAGGAAAATAAAATAGATGGCTGATTGAAAAGATTTTTAAAAATAATACCTGGAGGAAGAAGAAAACTAGTTTATAGTTCTAAATTAACTTATCTTAAAATAACATACTACCATTCACTTTCAAATAACAAAATCAAAGGTATTATGCACACATTCCTGAATATAATTCATTTAGATTTTAAAGAAAGTATAGACTGTACAGGTAAATTTCTAAAGCTAATAGTAAAATCATATTCAAATTTGGAGTATCTTAATATATCTGCTTTATACGAAGGATTTAAATCAGAAAATGATGAAAGCCTATATGCAATTATGAATTCATATTATAAATTAGAATATCTAAATATTTCTAAATGTATAGAGTTTTCTGAAATATTAATTTGTAATATTATTCATTCTTGTCTAAGACTTCAGCATCTCAATCTTAGCTTTTATAAAATTACCGATATAACTATCAAAGAAATTGCTAATTCATGTCTTAATTTAAAGTATCTTAATTTGAAGAGGTGTTATATAATTAGTAAAGAAGCTGTAAATCAACTCATTTCACTTAATCCAAATATTCATATTAAGAATTTTATAGAAACTTTAACATCTTCTGATTTTATTAATACATTTAGTGATTTTCTATGCTAATAATTAAAATTCAGTTCTATTTCAGGTATTCCAGCAACCTGATTCTAATAAATTTATAGCTAGTCAATCTCTGACTCAAGGTATTATTTTCACCTTAATATCGAGAGCTGGTGATAGAATACTAGCTAATCAAGCAGAATAGTACTCTATCAATCTAACTAATCTAGATTAGTAATTAGTTCAGAAGATTTTTTTGCTGAGTCATGCACAATGCCTTCAGCTAGATTGTGTGATAAAAAAATAAGTAGATTATCAGTCAGGTCTTGTGCAACAAAAAAAATAAATTAGCTAAACATAGGTGCTAGCTGAATTCTACACAAATGACATAATTGAAATAATGGTAGTCTCTTCAAAAAAATAAAACATTTTACTTTTCTCTTGACTGCGTCTTCAACAGAAAATATTTAGACGTGTTAATACCTAATAAAGGTAAGGAACTATTAGAAGTTTTAAAAATACGCTCTTGCATTTTTATTAGCTTTTCTAATTCACCTATTTCCTGATCAGAATGACCAATAATACTAAGAACATTCTAAATTATGCTTATATTCTCTTCCAAATATAAAAACAAATGATATAATATTCTAAGTGACCTTTTCTCATATGTTTCTTCTTCAAGATCATGCATATTATTATATAATATAGTAAAAATAGGGTGGCAAGCTATATTGAGATCTTTTCGTATATTTATTAATTTTCCTACTAAATTAAATAATAGCCCAAATGAATCTTCAAGTGTTTTTCCTTTTTTGCTTTGATTCAATGCTGTTTGATTTCTATTCTCAATAGGTTCCTTTCCCTAATTTGAAAACATACTAAGTTTTATATGAATAGCTATTATATCTTTCTTCTTATATAAAAGCTTACTATATAATTGAGCATTAACTTGATCAGAATTATTATTAGTATTGTTTGTCATGATTGTGTTTACCTCTAATAAAATACATTCAATTTAGAGTCTGAAATAGTGCTCATCAGCTTAGAATAGTGATCGCCAGCTTGGAAGATTTACTACTAAGCCAGATTGTGTGACTAAAATATGTGAATCACAGGATAGGTCTGTGTGATATAATAATTTTCATATAATCTAAAAAAGAAAAACATATTAACTTTTGTTCTTAGCAAAGCGTCTTAACAGCTATTTTTTCCTGAACAAACATGAGAAATATATGAAAGAAGGTTTATACGTAACATAGGACCTACTGTAAAAGTAAATACTGACAGCAAAAGCATATACTATAAAGGGCTAAGGACTTTGAAATTTCAAGATCATCAGGCGTAAAACTAACTATATGTCTTTCTGGTAGATCTACATATGAAAAGGTATGTGGATTCCATTTACATGTGCTTTTATAGAGCTCTTGGCATTATATGATAATACTAATCACTGTTCTTATTTTCTTATCTTTTTCTTCCCAATAGCAAGATATAAAAAGCATGTGAGAGTATATAGAAGTTCAGCTAACTTTCACAAAAAAACTTTTTCATAGAAAATGACATAAAATAAGGTATGTGCTATATATGCCAGATATTATGTATGTATGGAAATGAGTTTTCTTCACCATAGTTTCTTGTATTTAGGAAACGAAAATGACTTACAAGAGTATTATCAATCTTAAGTGTTGCCTCCAGGATAGTGAGAATAAAATAACTTACATAATCTCACCCTGCAAGGAAGATAAGGTCACTATTCTTGAATTTGCTATTAAAACTCTATTAGCAAATTAAGGTTACCAAGCTCTTTCCCTCAACTTCGACCTCTATGTGAATGATCCTGAGAAAGATAAACCCATAGAATCAGCAAAAGAGATCTCTAAGTATTTCGATAAGCCTCTCATTCAGAATCAAATTTACATTCTCATAAAACCTAAAAGTAATTAGTATTTTTTATTTGCATTATGTAAAGAAATATAAATTATTTTTTATGTATTATTACCTAGACTTCTGACAACGTTTTTTATTTCATAAATAAAGTATTATTATTTTATTGAATGTATATGATAATTGGGTAGGTGACATAATAATCGTATCATAATAATAACAATGTCTTAGCATTTAAAGATCAATCATATAGATACGTAAGATACGATCCATTCAATACTCATTAAGATTCTAACCTTTTACAGGATCAGCTAATACATCCAAAAGACCATTATGTTCCATCAGTTCAAATGCATTAGATCCAGAGAATGTGCTAAATAAGCCATTTTTTTCTTGTTCAAATAAATTTAGAAAACATCTGGTAAATTCCCTAAGTATAATATTTCGATGGCAAGTCAACTGGATTTGATAAGCATTTTTCAAGCATCTTTCTCAAAATGAGTTAAATAATCCCATCTGGTATACATTTTGCTTGGGTTTTAATAATTGTCTTGATCATCATCAGTCTCAAATTCATCATTATTGTCATAATCATTGTCTTTATCTGCCTCGATTTTGTCATACCCATCAATTACCTCTACTTCTTCATCATTTATTAATCCTAGAGCCTTCAAAAGTTCGTGATCTCTGTTCACAGAACTAAGACCAAAATCGATTAGTAAGTTTTGTTGCATAGATACAGTTTGTATTAGAATACATTAACAATACTTATCTTTAATTTAGCGTTCTAGAGCCTCTTCGATTAAAAACAGTAGCATAAATTAGAATTGCGTAAAATTAAATATCTGCAGAATAATCACGTGAAATGATCATCTAAAATGTGCAGTACAATATCTTGCTAAGCTGATTCGTATATATTATTTTTTATTCTGATAGATGATCCTGAAATAGACAAATTTTTCTCAGAATAATCTCATTCTCAAAATGCTAAAGCGAGATCAAAAAAAAGAAAGGTAAGTATTGTATTCTTATTGTATTGTAAGTTCGAGACTGGAAGAAGATTCATCCAACTAACTATTACCTTGCATTGTAAAAGAAAAATTCTTTTTGGGATAGTTTCTTGACATGTAATGATAGATGAATTCCTCTCGATCATCACAGGGTAGTGAAACATATAAGAAGCGGAAGAATCTATTCCCGAATCAAGACATATCTTCAGAATCATGGATTTAGCTTATTTTTTTCTCAAATTTTCCCATATGCTAGTTTATCATAATCAGATTAATGATTTTAATCATCCAATTCAATTCTTAGACTACTAAAAAACATAAAAGAAGTAGAAACATTTGATTAGTTTTTATCTGTATTATGTTAAAATTGAGAAATACTAATCAATATAATACTTATCTTTTCATCGATGGTTCTAATTTCATTTATGACCATCATTTTGAGATTTTGAGAATAACCTTAGGGAGCATTTCGGGTTATATACTAATTTTATTTTAATTTCGATAAGTGAAAAAATATTTATATAGGAAGAAAAAAGTGGAAAATCTTCCTTATATTTTAATAGTATGGCCAAGCAAACTTTTAGCAAGTTCTAATTTTATACGTAATAAAATTAGTAAGATTCCTCTGAAAGATCTGGTACTATAAAAACAAGCGAAAAATTACATGGCTTTTTTTTCGGAAACATTACCATGGAAAATCAAGAGAACTCAGCTAAAAAAAGAATATTATTACAATCAGTTCTTTAAGATGCTTATGGGTGATAGGCAAAACAATATATATAGGTGGTAAGCAAAAGGTTTAATTTGATATTAAGATTTAGAAGAGTGTTGATAAATTAACAGTTTATTTAATAATTATAACAATAGAGTATTACCTCAGTCAGCGCTCTGTACTATACAATTATGTTAAAGGGATTAAACTAAACTATTATATAAAACTATAAATCAGACACACTACTAAGCTAAAGGAAATTGTCTTCTATTTATATAAAATGAAAAATATAAAGTTATCGAAGATATAAAAGAAATAAATATGATAAATAAAATATATAAAATAAATAAAATATAATAAATATATGAGATAAATAAGATAAAATAAATAAAAGAAATATAATATATAAAAGAAATAAATGCTATAGATATCATAGATTACATAGAAGACATATATGATTTCTTAGGGATTGACATCATCATTTAGATCATCATCATCTATGTCTTTTTTTGTATAACAATACTAATTTGGAGGGTATCATAATCATCTCTACTCAAAGCAGTAATATTTATAATATGCAACTAGCCCGCAACAGAGCTCTAAACATACTTGCATTAAATATATTAAAGTATTTCCCAGAGGACAATCTTCGCGAGAAGCTGGATTTTTCATTGATTAAATTTAACAATACTATTCTGGATTATGAGCCATATGGAAAATATGATAATCCCATTTAACAGAGGCCCCACCTAGATTGCTTGTTCTAAATATTTGTGATGATATTGGTTCATGTAACATGGCCGATATTAGTGATCCATTATTACCTTTTCAATACAAAATTGTTGATGATAATAGTGTAGAGGAAGGTGCAAATAATTCACAAGATAAGGTTGTGATTTCTACAATCCTAAATGAATCCTACAAATGGTCAAATGTGAAGAATACCTCTAGCAGAAAAAAAATGAAAGTTAGGAGGGATCGAAAGTCACATTGATGAATCACCTATGTTGAAAAAACTTATTGAGGAGTTGAGTACTTCTTCAAGTTCTGATAAGGATAACTCAGAATCACAACCTAAAACTTCAGAGAAGTTTTACCAATTTGTATAATGCAATAATCGAGGCTGAAGAGAGAATCGGGAGTACAAATCAAGAAATTCTTAAACTTGAGGATAGATTTGTTATCTATAAAAATTTTATAGAGGTCAGGGAAGACTAAACTATGAATTTATGAAATACATTCCACTTTTAAAAAATGTATTTGAGATGAAAGTAGAAAAAGATCAGAAGATTTGAAATTCAGCAAAATATTTGAACTTTATTTTGAATTATTTGCAAATGTATATAATATGCTATTTTTATCATCTGTTTATCTATCTATATAAATAAAATATATATGAAAAAAATTGATCATTTAATTCATGTCGTATATAATACCAACTTCATTTAAGGACGAGTAAGCATATTAAGCATATCATTAAATTCAAGCGTCCATCCACACCTAAGAGATAAGTACTCATTCCAATTCATTATATAATAAATCAGATTTTGATTAGCATCTCAATAAATTATGTATAGAGCTTGATTAGATCTTTGATTTCGTTGTTGAGTCGCCAGAACTGTGAATGCCTCAGGAAAAGAATTTTGATGAAAGTGATTATTTGAATTAGAAAAAGTAATTTTAATAAATTTGATCGTATGATTTGTTTGCTGAACATTAGCAATTCTCTCTAATGCGTTACTACGATCTGGATCTTGATTATAAAATACCTGCAAGGTTCAAACCTGATAAGTAAAACAATTTACAATTCTTTTCTGTAAGAATTTATTTACTTCTATGTATACATTTGGTGATGGATACTAATTTGTAATTGGATGACAACGTTGTGCACACTGTAATACTTGAAACCAGATGCCAACAACAGGTTTATAACTATTGCCTTCAGCCACACATATTATATTTAATGATATGAACTAAGTTGGATTATGTATCCTAGCTGAAAATGCAAGTTTAAGTTAAATATCTTCTTTTTCTTTTCTATTGCACTAAATAAATTGGTCAGATTTAATAATAATACAGTAAATGTAAATGTAGTTCAGAATAAAACTTACCTTAATAAATATGTCACCATTGATTATTTGAGTATTATAATTATTATGTATGACTTCACGTATGTGTTTATCAAATTTTTCAAGATTTGGGATATTGATCTTTATAATGTTTTGACCTTTTATTTGCGTTAATGAGTCATCAATCTTTGCAAAGATCTATCATACTTCGTTAGCCATAAAATGCCATTTCTTAATTTTGTTTTAAACATCACTTAAATATTTGATTAATTTTGAAGGCTTGTCTGGTCTTCTGAGTTATTTGGATAAGTATGTCTTCTGAGCATTCTGTTGCGACACTCGTTTTATTTTTTGTTAGAATTAAGGAAAATGACAAATGGGAAACAGAACAAATAGTAACAGAAAAAAATCCTTTATAACCTTTCCATAACAAATCGTAAATGTTCTAGAACTATCCAGAATATTATGCCACCTCATGTGATAACACAGGGTAGATTGATCACCTGAAATATTCAGGGAATACCGTCCTATATAAGGAGTACTGTTACACAATTTATTAAATTTTTTTTATACAGTTTACAATGCATTTTCGTGAGACTAAAGTTGCCGATCTATACAATGAAATATGAACAAATCAATTAAGATAACTTGAAGTTCTTGTATTGCACTATTACATATTTTTTTAATCCTCGTTAATCCCACACCTTTACGTTGCTATTCACCTTTAAAGACATGTCTGAAACAAAATGATGCACAGAATGCCAAACTACTAGCTCGACTAAATTTCGTTTGTTAAAGGGAGAAAAATGAAAAGAAGCTGAAAACAATAATTTAGTGAAGGTAACATGGAGGGAAGGTATTCTTTTATGTAATATTTGTTATATGCATTTTGTAGAAAACCCCTTAAAAAGGGCCTAAGAGAGTAAAAATTACGGAAGAAGAAGCCATGGATGAAAACATCGCGAATACAGAAGGTATGAAAGTTGATCTTATTGGAGCCATTAAAGTGATAACAAAAATTTTTTACAAGAGAGAACATGTAAAAGAAGAAGGTCCTATATATGCATTTGATGAAATGCGAAAATTATTTCAAGAAATTGAACTGAGCTTAAAGGATTTCTTTGACCAACTATATTTTGCAGCTCAGCCATTCAGACGTAATGAGCAAATGATAGAACGTATAAAAAAATTAATGGTATTCATTTGTTATCTTCTTGTATCATTGAATAACATAAAAGTCAACTTCTTTAAGTTTGATATTGCATATTATTTAGATTCAGTAGGCACAAGTAATGAAGGTCTGAATACGATGACAAATATTGGCATGATTACGACGGCAAGAGCAATAGATCGTAGAAAAAAAAGGATATTAGATACACATAAAAAATATGTAGAGAATGCTCTTGTAAAATATTCAAATAATACTTTTGTGTTAAATATCGATGATTATCACAATATTCACGTTCAAAGGTATCCTGATACTATGAATACATCTTGGGCGACGCATATGGCAATGATCATAGCAAATTTGTATTTCACACTGGTGATACTACATAATAGAGCAATCAATCTAAAAATCGTTGATTATGAAGTGATTGCAAGACATCTTGATAGGCAATTTATCGTAAACCTTGAGATATCTTATCATGATCATAGTTGTATGCAGAATTACATAAAAAAGAATGCTCTGAAGATGATCTTATAAAAAGGCTAATGTTATATAGTTATAATGACAGGCTGGCAGAAAGGAAGAGTGGACGTCATGTACAGAATGCTATTCTTGTTGATTTTGTCAAAAGCAGTTTGAAAAGTGTAGAAGCATATACGAAAGCTCTTCAAATTGTGTATGATCAAGAACTGATGCAAGCGTATCTTTCTGATCACATAATTCCTATTATTGCGAACTGGCCTGGTCAGTTTTTCATTTGCAAAGCTATTGCATATTGACTTCTTCTAAACAATGAAATTATCCCTCTATTTGTTATGTCATTTTGCCTATTATAGATCCGCTTCATGTGTCTCTAAATTCTCGTGAATTGGTTTTCTTAAAAATTCAGTTTTTTTTCAACGAAATTTATAAAGGAATATTTGAGACAAATAAGGATTTTAGTAAGACGCCACGATCATAGAGAATTGATTTAATTCTCCAAATTGTACATATAGTGTGAGTTTATATAATCGATGCCGTTTATTTAAAGTTTGGCTATACTTGTAAGAATATAGAATTTTTATACTTAACTGACCTATTAGACAACTTAATTCCTTTAGTTCTTGATATTTACGCAATCTATCATTAAGAAGAAAATTGGTTGACTTACAAAGAAGCTTGCATGTGTTGCTAGAGCGATCTATTTCTTCAGTTTGATCGAAGAAATTATAAGCATGCTTAATTAATATTTTTTTCTGATATATTTTATTGGATGAAGACTAATCATCCGATGTTTTATATGTTTACTAATCATCTTACTTTACTAAGTGATTGTCCTATAGAAATTGTTCACAGCATTATCTGATGATGTACTGCCAAATTTTTTACAGCTGAACAATTGCAAAAGGAAACGCATTTCATTTTTCAGCATTGGAAGGACAACACTTTCTGATAACATTTTGTGAATTCTGTAAAATACCTGTATACACCAAAGCAATTGCACATGTTTTCTAAGAAGTGTACTATATTGCTTTTAGATGCATTTACGAAAATATATCAAACGAGTGACCAGTATCCTTTAATTATTGAATCTTTATCTGATGGTATTAATAAATATAAACTTTTATCATTAGGTTACGAGATAACTGATTGCCATCTTCTGAGAGACTTCGTTACTCCCAGAAAATCCAATACAGCCATTCTATGCGATTATACACATTGTAATAGTAATTCACTTAATGGCAAAGTTCTGGCGTGTGGTCACAGTTATCATAGTCTTTGCTTGCAAAAAAGTCAGTTTAAATGCTTTATATGTCTCAATTATCTTCAGGGTGAAGTTAGAAAGAATATCAATGTATCGATAACAAGTTTAACAAAAGATTTAGGTAAAAATGAATTTATAGATAAAAATAGCAAAGAAGTAGATGAAGATGATTTGAGTAATGTAGAAGAGGCAATAGGTGATTTAATAATAACAGAAGGTTTATTAGAACAAATGAAAAAATTATTTCTAGAATTGTAAATTTATTTGATATGTATGAATTTTCATAATGTTTATATAAATTATATTAATAATGTTAATTATAGTAATCATTATGGTTATATTAATATTGATATGTAAAAATTAAAATGATTCTTTGATATCATAATAATCCCAAATTCTTTAATCTAATTAGTTGTTTAACATGTGATAATATCAAAATTTTACGATTTGATTAGCTGATTACACATAATAAAATTGAAATTTTATGTAACTAGAATGGTCTCCTCTGGATATAATTATCCTTCTTTGTTAATTTAATGCTATCTTCTTTATAGCAGGGACCATCATTCACTATAACATAACTAAAGTACTTATCAGAGTCAGGGATCTTTATATTTTTTTCTCCACTTGTTATTCTTTTTCTCATCCATTCCATAAATATTTTATTATATGTGAGACCTCCTTTAGCCTTCCATTTAGATATTGCAATAAACTGGTTAAAATTCCACTGTTTAAATCTAATATTTTAGAGAACATCTTTAACAATTTTTTGAATTGGACGTGTATTATTGATACTTATAGCCTCCCACATAATCTTTTCTCTAATAAACCTAAAGAACTCAGAATTCCCTTACTTTACAGTATCAATTTCTTTTTTAAAGAGATCATCTAGTCTAAAGTTTACTTCATCTTTATACTCAATTCTAAAGTATTTCTTTTTGCCAGTAAAGCAGATAAGAAATAATACCTCTTTGTATGTCATCTTTAGATAAGAGGTCTCACTTTTATCCTAAGATAAGCATTTATTTGATTGCACAATTTTTTCATTATATCTATAGTAATTTTGATCATTTCAGTCTAATACACTTCCTTAGAAAGTTCTTTCTTAAAGAAAGCTTTATTATATTTCCTGAAATAATTTTCTAGACAGGTGAGATATAAAGAATCAGTATCACTATATTTTATCCTAAATCCTTTCTTTATTATAAATTCTGCGACAAGCTTAAGGTTGTATTTTCCTGCTGAAATAATTCCTCCAGCTAATTTACAAAGAAAAATAGAAAATTTGGAATTTTCAGCTTTCCCATAAAAAATATTCATATATACCTTCAGAACTCTTTGCTTCAAATCAGAATAATCATAATCAAAGTATACAGATGAATATTCTGAATTTAAGCTCTCTGAAATCTTTTTGCCTCTTTTTTTAACTGAACTTATTATCTTTCCAAGATATAGCTTTTTCTTTTCTAGTGTGGCAAGTTGTACTTTAAGTTTTACTCTCTTGTTGAATAAATCTTCTAATACAATAGAATATAAGTCCTTCTTTTCAAATTAATTACCATGTCTTACATTTTAAGCTTGAATGATACAGTTATTAAATAGAAATTCAATTTTATGTAAAATATTTCCATTTTTTTCTGCAATATCAGCCTCTTCATATGTTAGTATTATTTTATCTGGAGAAAAATTATAAGCCATAATGAGACTGGGATATAATGAGGCAAAATCCAATCCTGTTACAGATCTTCTCATTTTAATCTCTTTTTTAGGTGAAAAAATATAGGCATTAGAATATTTCTCTTTTTCTAAATCTTTAAAAATTCTTGTACTAAATACTATATCTTGTTTAATGGTATATGCACTGAGAAGGTTTCGTATCTTCATTTCATTTGCATAATAGTATGAGTCGAACAAAAATACATAAGAGATAAAAGTAATTTCTTTATAATTATTAATTATACTTAGCTTTACCATAAGCTTCTGGTAACGTAATGCATCTATAATACAATAATTAGCTACTTCATGCATCTTTTTTGCAGTTGATGGAGAAGGATTCTTTTTCGCCTTTGAATAGTTCTCCACATTTCATCATATGGCATGTCTACTTTAGTATCAAGACCACACTTTTTTAAGAAGAATTTGAGCGAATCTTCCTTTTTTACTTCAGTCTTAAAAAAATGTTTTTTGAAATACATTTAAATATCAATTGGTACGCATTCTGATGGTTTAAGAAAACTGGAATAAAAATTATCTTCCACAGTAATTTTGATCTTAATTGGACCTCCTAAATATTCTTTCTCTTTCTCTACTTTCTCACCCAATCCTCATATGATCCCTTCTTCATCAGAATTCCTTTTTTGCCTTTCTTATTAAAATCATTTCAGATTTTGCCCCTATCTTTTCACAATATTTTTACTTTATAATTTCTTTCTTTGTTTCAAACTTTCCTGCCATTCACTTATATATCTATTTAAGTATGTTAAGATAATATGCTCACTCTATAATAAAATACCAATCATAGTCAGAATCGTTAAACTCAACTTGAATATCAGATGCAAATGCTCGCCAGCAAAGAGCAAATACTTTTAGCAGATTTTCTTAGTTTTTACATATGATTGTGATCTAGTGTAGGTCTGATTCTATTACAATATCGAGAAGACATATTTGCTTTAGTGGCTTTGGATCATCTTTCTAATGTAGAGTCATGCAAATCATAAAAATATTATGATTCAGATCAAGAACTTCAGCAAATTCATCTAACTCTCGTAATTATGTCTCTATATCTCACGTAAGGATAAGAATACGATCTCGTAAAAGAGCTAAAATAGGAAATTAGTTACTTATTATTCTAAAATTCTTTAGTAGATAGAAATCTTTTATAGACACATAGAATTCGTATGAATAAAGTAGACTGCTCTACTTGCCTTTCTTATGTATATATCTGTTTAATGTAGATTATTCAGAGAGTTGGATTCCATTTTCTCGAATCACCTTTTGGTGGAATGAGTATAAATTATCTAAAATAGTTTTAAAATTATTTTCTTGGATAGCTTGGATAGTTCCTTTTTCCCCCAGTACCATTTATATAAATTCATAAATATATTTTTTTCTGTATAGTATTTACAGAAAGGGAATATTTTAATGTATTCTATTTTATATGATTTTACAATGCCAGAGAGAATTTCGCTCACTTTTTCTTCACAATTATCTGAAGTCTCTCTGTTTAATATGAGAATGTCAAAGAAAATCTGAATTCCTATAAAAGTTACCAGTACCTTTAACTATTAATAAAGTGATCATAAAGATGCAATACATAGTAGTACATTTTTTTTATCTTTTCTGATGACCCTTCACTATTAATAGCTATGATTAAAATTTATTCACAACTGAATAGAGCATCATTAAGAATTGCAATTAATCCCTCATTATTTTCTGCAACTATATCATCTAGAGTTAGGATGCTCAACAAGTATTTTTCATTAGAATAGCTATAGATGTCTACCAAAACCTTCTCAAAATAATTTCGTCATACCTTTTTCTATATTTTTAATATAATTTTAACAGTTTCAGCTTTTGTCATATTGAAAAAATTTTGTCATATCCTTTATTATAATTTTAATATAGTTTCATCTAAGTTTTGACTGTTATTAAGGGGTTTTATCCCTCATCTATAGGAATAGCGAATTACCTGATCTTTCATTTTATTTTTTTCAGCTTCTGGGTGAAAAAATAAGGTAGAGGTATTGAGAAAGTCTGAAAGCTTAGATTGGATCATGGTATTATATACAAATATACAGTTTGAGAAAAAGTATATACTTTGAGAAAAAAAAATTTAAAATGAAAAATATATAAATCGATATATAATCGAACTATTTATAGTTATTAAAATAGTATTTTATCAACGTTCATATATTCTTAGAACTGGAAAAGTTTGTAATCAGGAATGCTTTTACTCAAAAGGATGCCAAATACATCAGAATTCTTCTTTATATATACCTTACATTGAATGTGATAAACGAACTTATTCTGAATATGAATTTTATGATCCATATGTTAGAAAGCACTGTAAAAGGGAATAGTACTATCAGAAAAAGTAGGCTAAGTTGACTTTGACGAGAATACTAGTAGGAAATTTAGAGGTAAATAAAAATGATACAACTTGTCACTAGTATCACTAGAAAAAATCTAGTGACAAAAGCTAGTGACGTAAATGATAGTCTCTTTAGAAATTCTAGGCTAAAAGAAAGTCTTCTTGATGAGTGTCATTAGTGTTACTAGTGTTACTAGAAAAAATCTGAGTCTCTTAACTTTTTTATTTTTTATAACATATATACACGATATATATATTATATATTCATTATATTATATCTATATAAGCCATAGATGGCATAGAAAAATTTTGATTTTTTTTTTCTAGAATTTATTATTCTTTACTAGTGATACTAGTGATACTAATTAAGAAAAAAATGAAATAGCATAATAAACTTAAGAAGTATAATGAATGTGTCACTAGTTCTATTACTAGTTCTATATACTAACTGGTAATACTAGTGATACTCAAAAAAAATAGCATACTTATCACTTTCAACTTAGATTAAACCATAATCAGGTCTTAGAAGTACTTACAACATTCTGCTATTATACTAGCAATAAATAGGCAATAGTTAGATTGCGAAATAATACACTTTTGGTAATTAAAAGAGTCTAGGCTAAGATAATACATATTGCATCTCTAACTTCAGGATACAAAATCAGCATATACATATTGGCAACTAATAGGTATAATTGGATTGTAAAATGATGCACTTTTGGCAATTAAATGGACTGACCATAGAAATGTATATCATACCTAACTAATAAAATTTGCTATATTATATAGTAAAGAGTGTTTAGTATTGTAATAGAATCACATAACTGACGCAGTAAAATGCAGTATAAATTCAGCCAACATTATTCTACAATTTCAACTAGATCTTTAGGTATAATAACTTAGCATTTAAACTGGCCTGATCTCCTGCACCTGATTGGATGCTGGATTCTATATTGAAGTGCTTACCCTTTATGTTTGCTTAATTGCCTATTTAAATATTAAATTGTGGTAAAAAATCACATCAGATAGTGCAGTAAATTTACATTTAAGAAACTGGCAAACTAATAGAAATATTCTAGTTCCTTGCCAGTTCTATAATAGTTCTAGGACATTATCAATTCACTATTATAACGCTGAGCTGGATCCTCAAATCACATATCCAAAAGATCAGCTAAAATTATCACAGATTTATTGCGCCACCTAACACAATATTTTTTACTACATTTTGGTATTTTGAAAGGCAACCAAATAGATGCAAAGAGAAAGTACTCCAATATAGAATCCAGCATTCAACTAGATGCAGGAGGTCAGTATCCTTAATATAAAACCAGATATCCAAATAGCTATAGAAGGCCAACACCTCCATTATTGAATTTAATATATAAACGACTCAGAAATAAGAAGAAAAGTATGATATTTAAATTATATGCATGTAATAATTAGATTATATTGTAGTAATAAAAGTATATTAGTATAAAAAATACGAATATTAAGAAAGACTTAAAAATATAGCTAGAATGTAAAAGAGAAATAAGAAATAATAAAATATTAAATTATGTGTGGTATTCAGACTGTATCATTTAGATTATTTGTGGTAATTAGATTACATCATTTAGATCATATGCAGTATTCAGATTCTATGTGTTATTTAAATTATATATGATATTTAGATTATATGTGATATTTAGATTATATGTGATACTATAATTTAGGCTAAGTGGAATATTATATATAATATAATTATATTACATATAGTATTTCACTATAATAAATTTTATAAAGATTTTATTGTTATTTAATATAATATTAGTTAAAAGAGATATAAAAATATTTTTTTCTTATTGATTAGATTATATAAGAAGTATTTTTAAAGTATATCTAAAATCATCTTTATGTAATGTATTTATAAATATGCTATTAATAAAATTGTATATAGATATGTCTAAATTGGACATTTATTATTTACTATCTGTTGATGTATTTTTGCATTACTTTTTTTATCACTAACGTATAAGATAATTTGTTTACAATATTAATTAACATTTTATAATATGTCTTTGATGTATTTTTAAAAAAAAATTAATGTATTATATTTGTTATTTATTTTATTTATAGATTTTACTTGTTTTTAATTTTAAATATATTATTTTTAAATTACAAAGGTTGTAAATTTTATAGAAAAAAAGCAAAAAAGAAAAAATATTATGTTTTAATTTTATTATTAATAAGCATATTATCATCATTCAATGTATTTATATATATTAAAAATAATTTTTGTTTATTATAAAAATAAATATTATCATGTTTTATATAAGCAGAATGATTTCTAAGATATTATCAATAATTTTTATATAATATTTATTTTATGATTACTAGTTCTTATTTTATAAATAGTATAAGCATAGTTTATGTAATATTTTTAATAAAGTTTTTATTTTAAAAGATTTTTAAACAGTTTATTCTAAAGAAAATATTTTGAGATATTTTTTATTTAATTTTCTAATAAGTCAAAATACTTTTAGTATTTATATGAAAGGAACTTTATAATAGTAAATCTTATTTTTTTAGTTCAAGAATAATAAAAGCCTTAAGTTTTTAAAAGTTTTGTAATTTTAAATGAAAAAGTTTTTAAAAATATCAAGAATCATATTATAAACTTAAAATAAATAAAATAAAATTTTTGTTTTTAAAAAATTATATATTTTTGAAATTTTTAGAAGAGACATTTTCTGAGAAGAATTAAATATTTTTTTTATAATATGATAATTTTATAAGTTTATTAAATTTATATTATAATTATTATAAATATAAAATTAAAAGTAAAAAAAAATAAAACTAAACAATAACTATTCTATATAATTTTATTACAAACCTATTTTGATTGACCAATTACCAAAATTCCCTTCTAAAAAATCAAAAGATCTATATTTAATAATTTTAAAATCAGTAAGAAATTTAAATGATAATATCAGTATTTAAAAATTTGATCATAAGAAACCAAATTTTTATTAAAGTACACTAATCTTTTATATATCTGAAACTTGATGAAGAACTTTTAAAATTATCAGATATTTAATTTTGATTTTCTTTTTTTAACTTAACTAAAATTTCTAGATCATTTTACTTTAATCATTTTATTGTATTTTAGAATCCAAATCTAATCATAAAATACTGATATAAGAAAATTAGAAGTTTTTATTAAAATATTTTTAAATTGATTAGAGAGAAAGCTTTTTTAATAAAAGAAAGAAATCTGTAGGATTATTTCTTTAGCTAAAAGGATGCAAAAATTAAGATTAATAAAAGAATCTAAAGAATTAAAAAGTTATTATTGTATTTAAGGTTGTTAAGTGAAACTTAGAGGTTTTGCAAATCGTCAAAATGGTAAAAAATAAAATTTAGTAAAATTATATTAAAATCTTATTAAAAAAATTGTGAAACTCTGAAAAAGGTAAAACTATATTAAAGCTTATAAAAAAGTGAAACTATATCAAAATCTTAATAAAAAATTAGCAAAACTAAAGTTTAGATATTTTGTCAAATCTAAAATGAGCTTAGACAAGCAACTTTAGTTTAATTAATAAATAAAATTATATATATTTTTGTTTTTTTCTAGTTTATCAATAATTATACTATTTAAAAACTTATGTATTAATTTGCAAATGGTAACAATATTATCTAATCTATAAAGATAAGTCTATAAATAATAATAATTTTCTTTATTACATTACAAAAAAATATATAGCTAATTCTTATAAAGATCTAGTAAATCTTTTATAAAAAATTTATTTTGAAAGTCTTTTTATTTTTTTGAATGAAGGAAGTAGCTGCTAAAAAATCATTGTTATTAAAAAAAAATAGCAAAAGAGATAGGGCAGTTTATTAATAAAATTCAGTAAATTGAATTAACAATAAGTTTTTGTTAAGATTAAGAAAAGTAGAATTATATAGCAGCATTTAAATACTTTCAAAATTTTTTGGTAGAGGACTCAATAGAAATATTTCTGAGAGGAATTAAATGATAATTATTTCATCTCAAACAGATTGATATTAACAGAAATATTAAGTTTGAATTTTTTAATTAAAAAATTTAAGTTAGATCAGGTTAAATATCTTATTTGACTTAATCTGAATTTTTTAAATTAATCAGATTACTTGACCTGTTAGATTAAATTTAGAACTCTATATTAAATAATTTTATTTAAACTTCAAAATTATTTTTTTTTAAATTAAAATATTAAATTAAATCAAATAAAATAACAAATTTATATATTATTAATATTAAGAAAAGTAAATTATTTTATAAATAAATCTTGATAAAATATATTTTTTATATTCTTTTTTTAAAATTAATTATAATTTATTATATTAGATTATATTTAAGTTTATTATTTTCTTTTTTTAACAAATCTTTAATTATATAAAATATTATAAATTTATTAAATAAAATTATAGATATTTAATATTTTTATAATAAAAAAGGTTTTTTATTATTAAGTCTTAAGAAAAATTTATAATAGTAAGAGTACTATCAGATATTACCTAATATCTTAGAGGGGGAATAGCAAAGACCTTAGGTTATATATAATAATATAATTATGTGATTATCATTTGATAAAAGTGGCTTAGTAAAATTTGTTACACATTTATTATATGAATTGATATAGCATTTATAGCATTATAACATTATAGTATACATGCATGCATTTAATATATTTTTATAAAATTTACTCATTTTTCATTCAAATTACAAGCCCTTGGTTCAAGTTCTATTTCATCACACAACTTCTTTTGTTAAGATGTGAGAAGAGAAAGATCGTCAAAAGATAAGTTTTGCTATTTCTTAGGCTATCCTCAGGAAGTAGGATGCATAAATCGTTTGTAATTTATTAGGAATGTAAGAATGGGAAAATATTTCTGACAAATAGGACAACAAAGTTGCAAATATGTATTTTTTTTAATAGATGCATAATAGGCATCATAACCTGATATTTTTAGAAGATCTCCATATTAAAAAAGGTAAATTGGATTAGTAAATCAGCTATTTTTAGTTTGGTAATCAGTAGTAAGAAACTATTATACAGATGAAAAAAATCTATGGCTTTTTCGACTCTAAGTAGTTCACAACAACTGGCATTTGTGCATCATTTGATATCAAGAAAATAGGTGTATAAATTATAGTAAATTTTGATTCAGGACCATAGTACAAAATATTCAGAATGGGTATGTATTGTTTCTTTATCTATATCATTTGATTTTTCTTATTCTTTTATTCTTTTTTTTAATTCTTCAACTTTTTCTCTTTCTGTTCCCTCGAACTGTATATACTCAAATAGATTCGTGAGTACATAGATATAACAAGCATTGACCTTCTTTCTGAAAATTAAATCACAATGCCAAATTTTTCAAAGGGTTTTTCCCAAATGGCAAAATTTTTGAGCAGCTAATTCTAGATCTATAACTTTACCTTATGAATTCAAATATGCACTAAAATGATCAATTGGTAAAGTAATACCCACAAGTTTATCAGATAATGTTACTATATCCCTTTCAACTAGATTGTACTTCGATTGACTTGAAACATGCGTTCTTATACTTAAAAAATCTAAGTTAAATTTTTTAAAAAGTTGACAATAGGATTTTATATTTTTTAAATGCCTGGGATTCTCGTCTAGACCTCTATTTACCAATAAAATCTATATTAGTCAAATTGCTCTGTTCATTTTCAGCATACCATCATATTGAAGATTTGAAGCAAGGCTTTTCAAGTCTTGCATATACGTAAGTAAAGATATGCTAAGAGACTATTAAAGACGTATACAAATTGCTAACTTTCCTGTTCATAATTCATCATTAGATTCATTTAGATTTATCATCAAATATACTGATAGAATTAATTTTTTATTCAAATTTCATAGGAAAATCATGATTTGCTATGGTTATAGGTTCGTTAACAGATTGTAATGTACAGAATGTGTGACTTATTGCAAGTACTCTAAGTCTGATCTTCATCTTATTATCTTGAAAGATAATTATCGATATATTAGCAAAAGTGCTAGCAAATTACTTTGCATATTTTACTGATGTGAAACAATAATGACTATTAAGATATTAGTATGCAAAACTTCATCGATCACAGCTTATGCTAGAGGATGATGTGCTTTCACAGTAATTGAATTTAATTGACAAGGTAAAAAGTAACTTTTTAATGTAGTTTTTACTATGTAAATTTTGTATCTTTCTTCAAGATTTTTATGTAGATATTCTATTGTCTAAATTTTGATAGCTTTCTTTTATTATTTTATATCAGCTGATCTAAACTTTACATAATTATATATATGCTTATGCAAATCTGAATGCTTAAAGAGAAGTGATGACTTTTCAGATTTATCATAGTGAACAACCTCTTTGTTTTTGATAAGTTGTCTTAATTTTTTTTCTTTGCAATTTTGGGCATATTTGGCATTTCTTTTTAACTTTGCAATTTTATCTTTATTAGATTTAACTTCATCCTGCAAGCTTTCTATTTTTTGGTACATATCATTATGAATTTAAGCATCACTTAAAATATTGTAAATCTGCTCAAATTCATAAAATTTTTTTTTAGCTATTTGAATTGCATCTGTTATCCTTTTTTGAGCTGAAGTATTGGCGAGAATTTCTGATAGAGAATTTATTGAATGAATGGTGAAAGGAGAAGGAAAGGTATTTAATTTTTCTGTAAGTACAGAATGTTTATATCTTATTGACTGTATATTATATAGATTAAGTGGTGTGATCATATAGTTCCAAATTATGTTATCAATATCATCAACACTCTTTTTCTTAATTTTATTCTACTTATTTATAGCTTCTTGACAAACAACAGTACAATTGGGAGTGTGGTTACTTATTTTTACCATTATTCTATATATATAAGCATTTGCAAACTTCTGATATTTATTCATTGGCAAATCATATATTAGTTTTTTTATTAAATTTAAAGCTAAGAAAAAATGTTTAATAACTTATTTGTGACAAAATATCAATATTTTTATGAAAGAATATTGCAAGTGTAAATGTTCTAAGATGCTAAACGCAAAATATACATATCAATACTTTGTGAATTTTATCGTAGCTAATTTTTAGAAAGAATCATCGCAAATATCGTAAAATTTTATTTTTTTTAGTGAATTTTTTCCATTTCTTTTAAATTTAAGTATTAGATTAGACTATAAACTATTTTTTATTTATTATTATAATAAACTATATCAATTTTATTTTAAACTTTTGATCACATATCAAGTTATATCACATGATTACACAGTATATCTTATCTGAAAGAGGGGTAGGTACTTATATTAACATAATATTAGATAATATCTGACAACATCCTAATAGTAATCAAAAATAAGTTAAAAAAATTAGTAAAAATATATTCTTAATATAATTTTAAAAATCTATTTTATTTAGATATTAAAATGTATATTAAAAAAATAAAAATTAAAATAATATAAAAAATTAAATAATTTTATTAATTTTATTAATATAATAATATAAATTTAATATTATTAAACTATTTATTTATTTAATATATAATAAATATATTAAAAAAAATTAAATATATATTTTTTTTTTTAACAATATGGCACTGCCAGTAACTTTATTAAATTTATATATAAAGAAATACAAAGTAAATCAAAAATAAATCTATGCTAAGTACTAGCTATCCCTCATAGTTATATTACAAATCCGTTTGAATCGACTTATCATTGTCTTTCCCCTCTATCAAATCCACTAAGTGCATACTTAATGAAAATTAACATCAGCAAGGAAAGATAAAGAAGACGTCAGTGCCTATCTAAAAATCTGAGAATGCGTAGCCAAATTTATTCGCATAGTGTATCCAAGTCTTCTAGTTGAAAGAGAGGCTTGATAACTGTCTGTGAAGCAGGGATAAACCGGCATTTTATTTACGCTTGTCTTATTTAGTAATGCCTATTGAATACTCTTTGGCGATCAATAAGTTGCAACGGTGTTTCCAGACGTCATCGTAGAGTTTTTGGTGAAGAGAAGTAGTGAGCGTGCAATAATAGAGAGGCATCGCTCTTTATTGCCAGTTATTTTGTGAACAATATCTATCAGGAAAAATGGGATTCTGAAATGAATAATGTCTGTGTAGCTATTGGAAGCATTGAAAGGTAATGCAAGGGTTGTGTTGAGAACGTCCTCTAGTTCAGTTTGGTGCACTGTATATCTGGTTCTGTATGCAGCTTTTAGCTGGTCGACAAAATTGTGTTTGGTAGCCAAGATCATATTTGTAATATCTGAAGAGTATGATGGACAAGCCCAAATATAGAAAGCAGTTTCAGTAGCATCATTGCAACTCACATAAGGCCAGTGCTTATATAAGTCAGGTCGTAAAATTGTAAGGCGTGATAGTGTAGGAAGTTTATCGATGAAGTTTTTAATAATAAATGATTTGAGCTTACATGAAGTAAAGGATGTGAAAAGGGATGAAGTGTTCGTCGAAAAAAATTTCCAGATGGAGAACCAATTGATAGATTTGTTGATGGTGAGTACTCTAAGTTCATCGTTCCTGTTCAAATCCAGAAAGTTGCCGAAAGCTTTTGTAGCAAATAATTGCTTGAGAAAACTTCTAATGGAGACCTCGATAGTAATATTTTCAAAGCAAAATGAAAGATCTGATGAGGGAACATTATTAAGTAGTAAGGATAGAGGAGGTGTATTGCGTCCTTCTTTAGCTAACCTATCTGCTATTTCATTATAATGATTACCAGTGTGTGCTTTGATTTTGTGAAGTGAAACTTGGAGGTTGAGGTGATCAATGATGTATCAGATCATATTCCAGATCATGTAATTGGGAACTTTTTCAAGCTTTCTTAGAGAAAGATGATTAAAGAGCACATATTTGTTAAAATCGTAAATTGTTATCTGGCTATCTAAGTAGACGTCTACCACAGCGTTATTTGGAGATACTATGAGGGTGGTGAGGAGAGCATACATTTCAGTGCACGTGGAAGAGGGCCAATTTGTGAGTGAGGCTTTGAAGGTAGATAGACTGTTGTCAGGGTATAAGCAAATCCAACTGAATCCCATTTTGCAGTTTTCAGTCTGAGGTCTTATTAAGGAGCCATCTGTGTAGAATGTTAAAACTGTTACACCAATAAAAGTGGATTGTAATTGTTTAAGCTTGGGTGAGTGCATTGATGACTGGATAAGAAGGTCAATGATATTATCAGTGAGCGGAATATTTAAAGGAAGGTCAATGTATGGTTTGTGAAAAATCGTGTTAGTGATATGAGAAATTTCCCTAAATGATTGTTTGGGTTGGTTCTTGACCGTATATGATTATTTAGGAATGGTTTGAATTAAGTAGGCCATGGTATAAGAAATACTAATGATGCAACATCCGGATAAAACAGTCTGTCTGCTAAGAGGACAACCAGAGCATTTAACTAACTGGTAACTATTATTATTATTAATGTTGTGGGTGAAATGGTGACAGATGAGATGGCTATTATTAGAGACATTAGCTATTATTTTTTCAAAAGTAGGATCATTAAGTGCTAGGTTCCAGGTTGATACTATTTCTTTTGCTTGGCTATTTAAGGTAGGCGCTTGAAAAATGGTTTTGTAATAGGATACAGGGAAAGCTAGTCTGAATTCTGGTTTGATCAATCTTTGTATATGATTATCTAAAACTATGTTGTCTAATCTATAAAAAAAATCAGATGAACCAAATCATTTTGACTAGTGGTTGAAATCTCTGAGAAGAAAATCAGAAGTAGTAATTAAATGGTGACCTGTAGGAGAGATTAATTGATCTAGAAAATATAGGTTATAGTTAGTGAGAATCTTGTGATATCGTTTCAGTAAATTACTAGAAAGGATTTTTGTGATGGGTTTGGTGTCTTCTGTAATTTTGTTCATAAGGAGAGGGGAAACATTAAGAGAAAGTTTTGATGATGAAGAGTTAATAAGGAAGAGGGAGGCACCAATTAGGTTTCTATATGAATTTTTGTTGAAAGAATGTGGCCAAAAATTTAAGGAAGATGTAGTAAAAACATTACTGGACTGTAATTGGTAAAGTCGAATTAATGAGATGTTCTTGTAAAGGGATGAATTATTAAATTGGTAAATAAGGGCAATTAAAAGGGATTTAATTTGCAGTGACCAAAGGTCACTTAGGTTATAGAAATGTTTGAAGTTCAAAAGAGTATTGGGGAGAGTAAGGGCGAATTTATTTTTATGTTTAAAAAGTGAACGTATAAGAGCGAAAATTTTATAACATTCATTTTTCGAAAGGGGTATCAGCTGCATACAATACTCTAGCAGAGGACACAAAACTATATTGATAATATACGAAAGTTGTTTATCTGTTAATGGTTTATATCTCATAGAGGTAACGAAACGGTTTACATCAAACGCGAGTTGTTTTTTGACAAATGATTGAGCTTTCTGGCTATTAATCCACACGTCTAAGAAACGTAATGATCCTTCTTCAGGAGTATGTCAATAGTGGTTAAGCCAAATTTGATAGGAACAGGGAAGACATCAACATGGCAGGTCGTCAAAAGTTTCAATTTGTCTTTATTAAGTGCAGATCTGGTGAGACTATAAAATTCATCAGCAACTAATAAAATTTCTTCTAGGTCTTGTTTAGAACTAGCCATCCAGTTAGTATCGTCTATAAAAGCGAGTGACAAAACAGAAGCTAATATAGTAGAGGTATTCATAGAAGCAATATCAGAGATTCAAGTATGATCAATTGTATATCCTTTATTAAGGGAGCCTACTTCGCAGAGTAGGGGATTCAGATAGATACATCACACTAAAAGTGAAATAACTTCTCCTTGGTCAATACCTATCTTGACATCGTATAAGTCAGTGGTTTTCTGTGCGGTAAATACAACGTTTCTTCTTGAGGTAAAGAGGTTTATAATGAGTTCAATAGCTAGAGTAGGAATTTTGATCCTGTTTAAGGTGAAATGCAGGTAGGACAAGTCTACATGATCGTAGGCTTTGGAAAGGTCTTGCAATAGAATCCAGATTTCTTTCTTGTTCTCGATAGCATCCTCTAATAACATATTGATAATTTTTATAAGTGGTTCTATTGATCCTCCTGGCAATTCAGCGAAGTTACCTCCCTTGAGAATGTTGTGGTTGGCTAAGATGTGAGAGAGTCGATTGGTGATGATCTTAACAAGGCCTTTACGCGCAATTTCGAGTAGTGTAATGGGTCTAGTCTTGGTTATGTCACATTCCCATTCCATAGGTTTGGGAATGGGATAAATGTGGGCGATTTTCCATTTGTTGGGGATGTCACCTATTGTGAAGCACATGCAGATGAGTTTCCAAAGAAGTCGCTGAAGCTTGTCTCCAAGGTGAGCAATAATTTCATTGGAGATACCAGAGGGATCAGCTGCTTTATTGTTGGGAAGTGTTCTAAGAACAGCAAGCCATTCATCATAAGTGGAAGGTTGCATGAGATTGGAATAGTGTTGTTCATTGATATAGTCCTTTGGTTTATATTATTCAGACCATCTGGGAGGCATAGGGTACGCTGGAGTTGAGAGGACAGCGAAGTTTTGGAAATGATTAATTGTCACTTTCTTGATTTCTTCTGGTTCGATGGTGAAACATTTGTTACCTGAATTCTTATTCGTGATAAGTAGTCGATCGAGTACAATAGATCGTTTTTTCTGATTCAAGATGGAGGCAATCATTTTAGAGGGTTATCTTGTAAGTTGTCACATCGCTTGTCTATAAAGGACTTGATAGCTGATTCTTTCTTTTTTTATATTTCAATTTTGGCTATTGCTGATAAGGATTTGTGGAGATCTTTAATTTTTATCTGTACGTCTTTGACGTTATCAGGTCGTAGAGCAGTAGGAAAGGAATATGTGGGAAGTTTCAATTCAATGATCAGCTTTTCCATACTGTTCTTGATATAAGACCATTCGAGAGGTTTGGGCCAGCAGTTTGTTCGTAAAATTGAGTCTTTGAAACGAAGCAGGAATGAACTAACTTTCCTGGCTGCAAAAAATGAGGGGGTTGGTCAAGGGGTCATTTATCATTTTATTGCAGAGAGATCCAAACTTGAGGTATAACGCATCTGTTGGCAGCGAGGATGGCAGCTTTAATTTCTACCTATAGGGTATTCATATTACATCTGTTAGTAGGAAGGTTTGAGAGGCGATCCAAGTTGTAACATCTATAATGAAAATCAGTGTGTGTAGCAAATTCATTCCATTTGGACGGGTTCATAGCTCTTAGATTAGGAACTTGTCTTTTATTTTGTAAGGCACGACTTTGAGCACTGGATTGCATACAGCAATCAGAGAATACTGCGAAAACGATCTTATAGTTAGACAAATAAAGGACTGGCTATTCTAGGTATGAATAAAGGAATTCTGAAGTGAAGTTGGGTGAAACAAAAATAGTGTCAATTCTCGAACTTCGTGAGCCTGAGTAATAAGTAAATTGGGGTGTATCATGATAGACATCATAAAGGTCTAAGAAGTTCAAGGTGAAGAGCTGTTTATAAAAGTCTATTTATCAGTATAGGGCTTTACCAGTGTTAACCTGAGACCAGTAAGTATCGAGATTCGTGTTGAAGTCCCCTAAGATAACAGTTTTAAAATCCATTCTGATGTTGTCTTGGACATGTTTGATGATTAATTTGTGTAGGTTGAGCCGTTCCATTTTGGTATCGGATTCAGTTGAAGCCTATAAATAGACACAGAAGATGCGAAGTTTAGTATGTTCAGATAAATACAAGTCTATATAGATAAATCAATCATTATCTAGATAGGCTTTTTGGATGTAAATAGCCCAGGATTTTTTAACGAGAATGCTAACTCTAGCGTATGAGTTAAGGCGGGTGTTCCAAAAAGAGGTGTACTCAGGGTCATATTTATACTGAAAAGATTGGTCAGATTTGTGTTGAGTTTCAGTAAGACCTATGAAATCTATGTTAAGATCTGTGAATGTGTCGTTAATGAATTGGTTCTTGATTGTGAATTAACATTATGAGTAGCAAAAAATATAGTAGATGTGCCTTTTGAATTAATTTGATTGTAGGTGGAATGTTCTATATGTTTATTGTTGTAATTATTATTTATATTAGTATTTGTATTATTATTAATCATATTTGTGGGTTAGGTAATGGGTGAAATTATTATAGGGAGGAACCAGATGGTTTTTGCATCTGAGTCATAATTTTAAGCATTTGGGTATTAACGATCTGTAATTGCTTCTGTTGTTCAGCGATGACAGAGGTTTGTTCTTCGATGAATGCTTGCGTCTTAAGGTCAATAGGAACAGGTGACTTATTAATGTTTTCATCCGAAGAGGAATTGGCAATACGAATTCTTTTTTTTGGGGTAGAGGTAGATGCAGATTGTTGCGCACTAGGTCCTTTATTCAGGGCGTTTGATGGAGAGGAAGGTGAGGTATAGATGGTCGATTGAGCCTTTTCGAGCTTGGCAATGTGAGTTTCAAGATCAGACATAGCCTTTTGCATACCCACTAGCATGCTGAGGATTCTGTCTAGTTTCTTATTAGTCGTATTGTTATTGTTATTGGGATTATGAGCTGAGTCATCAATCGAATGACCTGCAGGGCCTTTTTCTTTGGCTTTGCCTTTATCTATTGCAGGTTTAATAATTTCTTTAGGAAGGGATAACTGGTTGTGAGTGGGTTTGCGATCATTGTTTCTTAAGATCAAAGATCTAGACCCTGCTGGCTTAAAACGATTGTATAGTTTTTGGACAGAAAGAAGTTTGTAAATTGGAGTTTTAGGTTAATCGACAAGATCGTCATTAACTGAAGGAACGATTTGAGGGTATTTCATGACAATGTATTCTGAAGATTCACATTTATGACAACATCTTGTGTCAGCTGAGCACTATTGAAGTTCATTATTGCCGAATGCAAAAGATTGTTTAACGGCATTATTGAGGTCTGCTTCTGTTTCGAAGTAAAAAACTGCGAAAGGTCGAGGTTTATAATTGTTTGAACAAGGGATGTAGAGGGCTTTAGCTTTAGTAGCTAAGGTGATATCTTGCAGATCCCTAGCAGAGGTATTGAAGGGCAAATTGGTAAGTCTCATTCTAAAATAGTTACGTTATTTAACTTGTTCTGGGTAAGGCAAGCTGGGTATACTCAGACGCAATCATTGTAGATAAAGCGTGACCATTGAGTATGAAAGAGATCGACACT
Source organism: Funneliformis mosseae (assembly GCA_910592005.1). Taxonomy (NCBI): domain Eukaryota; kingdom Fungi; phylum Glomeromycota; class Glomeromycetes; order Glomerales; family Glomeraceae; genus Funneliformis; species Funneliformis mosseae. The sequence goes on along the minus strand of CAJVPP010000052.1, from coordinate 19,187 downwards.
TTTAGGATCTTCATAAGTGATGTAAGCTTATTGCCAAAGGTCTCTGGTGAGCATTTGTACAATAACTATCTTACCGTATTTAGCAAATATATTGGTGAGCTGTTCCTTTTTGAGGTTAAAATGAATATCAGTAATACGAATTGTACATTAAGGGAACTGCATATTTTTTTTGTATATCGCATACTGAACCAGCTGGTTGATATCCAAATTGGGAAATTTTTCATTAAGGGCAGATTCCATAGATTGCTGATCATTGAAGTAGATCATGATCAACTGAACAAGGTTAATGTAACGAACATTAATCTTCCTGAATGCGTCATCAAGAGCGAAGTGAGCGTTAACAATTTTTGAAATAGTAGCAGTAGGAAGGTCCTTGGGGTTTTTGGGAATAGTGGCTGCGCAAGCAAATGGGGTTAAACGAGTAATAACTGTGAAGTCTTTGTTTTAATTCATTTCCACATTAGGGTTGTCTTCTATAGGAAGGTATTCATTCTTGTCCAAGACATTGGGTGGAGTAGGAGTCAGTAGTTTGAAAAAGTTTTCGATAAGAACAGCGTCTGAAGCTGAGGACGGGTCTAGTTGTTCTCTAGAGCCAGAAGTTGAAGTAACTGATGTCTTGAAAGTTTGTTGGTATTCTGTTGGATTAAAACGGTGCTTGTTTTCAATGATGCTTGTTTGTTTTAGTTTTTTCTAACCATATTGAATAAAAGTAACTTCTAAAGTAAACTCTTTCCTAGTTGTAAAAGTATGTTTAAGCTGTTGTAGAACTATAAGACTAACTAACAGAGTCAAAAATATAATAGAACTTTAGAGGTGAACGTTTTTATTTTCTTAAACTTTATTTTCGAAAAGTGATCGATGAGAAAGAGTTTTTAATTAAATATATTAATAATAATTTTATTGATCTTATAATTTATAAATTTATATTTTTTAAAAAATTTTTTTATTAATATTTAAAATTATTAATTTATTAAAAATATTATATCTTAAAAATTTTATAATATTAATATTAGGATTATTTTAATAAAATTTTTATTTAAATTTCAAATAATAAAATTTTATGATTATATTATTAATAATTAGAAATTAATTTAATATATCTTCTTTATTATATAATTTAATAAATATAATATTAAACTAAATATAATATCTTTTTTATAATTTTTTATAATTTTGTTTTATATTTTTTTTTATAAATTTAATTAATTTATAAATAAATATTTTATTATAATATAAATTAATTTAAATATAAATTATAAATAAAGTTTAATGTGAATTTTAAATATTAAATTTATAAGATAAAAATTATTTTTTATTTTTATTAAGAATTGATCATGATATTTTATATTAATTTACATTTAAGTTTATCATTTTCTTTTTTAATAAATTTTGTTTTTATAAAAATAATAAATACTTAAAGAAGTATTTTTAAAATAGAAAAATCTTTTTAAGTTTATAAAGTTTAAAATAAAAGATTTATTATAAAATTCAAAATTAAAAAAAAAAAAATAATAATATATTATAATTTTTTTTTATTCTTATATGAGCGAGTATTTTGTAATAGAAAAAAAAAACTATTAAAAAAAAAATTTTTTTTTTATAAGCTAAATAGATTTTTTTTTATTAATTTTAAAAAAATTTTTTTTTGAAATTTTTACCCTATTTTACTATAAAATATACTTCTTTTTTAGATTTTTTTTTTAAATTAATATTGTTAATAAATTTATATTTTTTATAATTATATTAATTTTTTTAGTTTTAAGAAATTAATAATATAATTTATATTAAGAATTATTTATTATAAAATAACTAAATAATAATTTTGTTATTTTTTATTTTATTTAAATAAAATTTGTAAATCAATAAATCAATAATTAAATCTTATAATTTTATACTATAAATTATTTTGAATAAAATAAACAAAATTTATAAAAAAAATTAAATAAAATAATTAAAAAATAAATATTTATAAAAATATAAATATTAATATATTTAATATATTTTATTTAAATTTATAAATAAGAATATATAAATATAAATAATATATTGAATTCTTAATAAAACTCATTATCTTTTAAAATTTTATATTTCTTAAACTTAAATTAGAAAGTAATTATATTAATGTTGGATTTAGCAAATAATATTCTGAAAATAACTCTATATATTAATAATACGGTTTTTTATAATTTGAATAATTACATATATACATATTCTATTGATGGTTAGTTTATGATCATTTCCATTTTACTCCAAGAATAATAAACCTTTCATCTAATTTTTTTGGAGAGGTCCAATCAATTTTTTCCATGAGATTGGGAAACAATACATAAAATCTTCCAGCTATATCTTGCAAATCTATTGTATATTCAGAACCTGGCTCATTAACGGTAATCCACTCATAATCTGACAAAGTTCTTCTTTTACTATGCCCTTTATACAGCATCCCTCTTAGTAATCCGGCTCCGGTGAATTGGATGCCCTTTGTAGAATGCTGATAGATATTACTTATTAACAAATATTCTGGCACTTTTTGACCATTATTATATTTCTCATTAACGTCTACAGGAGTTAAACGAATGTAATCATTTCTATAAATCATTTCCGTTCCCAATAGGATGGCATTATATTTCTGCAATCGCAATTTTTCTGATGAATCTTTGGCTTCTCTATGTTTGTATGAACACACTGGAGTATACGTGTGAGAAATCTTATTCACTCGATCAATAGCCCGAACATATGTTTTAACATTCGGTTCTTTATAAGAATAATTTTATTAGAATTTATATTTACATGGTTATTTAGAAATTTTGAAATGTTTAAGAAATTACCTAATTCTTCATTTTTATTAAATCCTTCCGGAATTTCTACTCTACAAACTAACCACGGCAACAATGATTTGCGATCAACTTGAACAATATCAGATAATTCCAATAAATGAATTTTGTAATATGCTTTATAGACAACATTATAATCATCAGAATTTATCGAGGTCGTGTCGTCAGATATATTATCGGTTATTGGAACTTTCCTAGTTTCTAGTATTACTCCAGGCCAATACAAAATTGGTATATCATTATCATCTGCAGCATATCTTATAAGTTTAATATGTTGTTCATTTCCTGTTGCATTTAAGTTAACCATAACAACCTCTCCTCTTCTGTATAATGTTTTTGCGAATTTTGGTTTATTGATATTCTCGGATTCCATTCCATTTGTTTCAACCTCATCTCTAAGTTTCTTTTTTGATCTTGTATTTATTATCTTTTCTTCAGTGAGTTCCCCCCTTTTGCCTTTATTATATCCTTTTGAACCACTACCGCAATAAAGACATTCACAAGAATTTACTCGCCCGGAGACGAGCCAAATTAAATGTGGTTCAAATTCTTTTGGAGATCGAAACTTATAAGCACCTATTAATAGGAATAAAGTTATAAATGAAAATAATAAAGTAGATAAAACACTTATAAAATTGTAATTACCAAAAAGGTAACGGTCATGACGAGTTTTAGCACTGCCTTTATATTCTTTATTATGTTGGTAAAGGACATATCCTTCAGGAAAATCGACCAAAACTTCATTTTCTTTTATATAAAAAAAGTTATTAAGAATCGATTATAAAATAATTTTGAAATAATTTAAATGATTTTATATTTACCTTTGGAGATCACAATATTACTATATTCTCTTAAATAATTTGCGAGAGCTGCGCCTAATCTTTGAAGCCAGTGCTCGGCTCTCTGATCCGTATTTGTGAGTCGTTGGTAATAAGAAACATTTCCGCTTCCATCCTTGATTGGCGACATATCAATTGGTTTTGAAAAACCAATTACGTCAGTTGTTGTGATATTTATGCCCTTGGATGTAATCTCTACGTACATTTCTAATATAGCAATTTCTATGTTTAATATAATATGAAAAATTGGAAAGAAAGTGTGAAAAAAAGGATAGTGGTATTTACTTTCTTATTTATAATTTCATTTGGACAATCAAATTGCAGATCAGGGACCCGTAAAATTTTCGAAAAATAAAATAAATCACGTGGAAAGTATATTATTGGCCTAAACTGTTTATAATAATATTTTGAATGAAGATAGAAAATCTGAGTCAACGGATGCTATTTTGTATTTCAAACGCAAATAATAAAATTTCTTCTTAATTTGGCTGAATTATAGCAATTATGAACTAATTTGACTAAAATTATATAAATTATATAAATCGAAATAAATTTAATAAATTTAAATTTTTAAACAAATCGAAAATAAATTCGAAGGAATTTTTAACGGGTCCCTGTTGCAGATCAAAACAAATATGCAGATCATTTCCATTTTAGTATGGAACTCAATTTATATTTTATTTTAAAAATTTTTTATTAAAATTAAGATAAGTTATTAATTAATCTATTATTAAGTTCTTTTAATTCTCTAATTAAATTCAAAATATCTTATAAGCTGATTTATAATATAAAGCAAACAATTGATAAGTACTAATTATTATAATTTTTTAAATTATTACTAATTTTATGTGAATACTTTTTGATAATTATGAAATTTTTTTGTAACTTCTTTAAAAGGTATTAGCTAAATATAAATATTATAAAATAAATATAATAAATAAACATTATTTTAACAAATTTAATATTTGATAATTTAGATCCTTCTTAAAGATTTTTTTTATCTATGATTTTAATTAGAAAAGATTTAATAAATTTCTTTTATCTTCAAAAAATTTTTTTATTAATTATATCTTAAATTGTGAATAATATATATACAAATTAGTAAATGTTAAATATTAATGAAGAAAAATTAATATATACCTCTATAGATATTTTATAAGAAATATGTTTTCATTTTTTTTATAAATTGTATTTCATTTGTATTTATATTATTCATATTAATAATTATTCTTTTTTGTCTTTCTATAAAACATTTCATTTATAACTATTAATTTTAAAATAAAATATAAATACAATATTCTGTCATATATAATTAATGATTACTGTTCTTTCATCTCTTTTATCATTGATATATTTCACTAGAAGACATATATATTTTAAAGTTTTTAAAAATAAATTTGACTTAATTATAAATCTTCTAAATTAGTATTCATAATATCATAATATCACATATTCTTATTAATTTATCTTATATCCTTTTGCTTTAGTTCAAATTTTTTTTAGAAGCATATTTAACAATTTCTATTTTAATTTAGTTTTTTCTAAATCAACCTCCAGTTAAAATACTAATAATGCTGAATAAACTTAAATATTTAGTTATTTAATAAAATTAAAACTATTTAATCTTTAATAATTAAAAGTTAAAATACCAAAACTTAATTTCTTTAGATTTTCTATTAATTTTTTATGGATTTTAACTCACAATTTTTAATAATATTTTAATTTACTATTAATTTTAGAAATTTAGAATTTTTATAAATAAAATATTATTTATTACATTTTGTTTACTATATAGGATGCAATCAATAGAAAAGAAAAAAATCTACAAATTTTAAGTAATTTTAGTTATTAAGCCAGTTTTATTCACATGATCATGATTAGCAAAATGAACTAATAAAAAAATTTTTGACTAAAAAGTGAATTTTTCCCTTTTCTACTGATCAACTCTTATATAAATAATTATTATTTATAATGTTAATTAGTAATATTTTTTGATTATATATTTATTTAATAATAAATAATTATTTTTGGAGTAATAATCAAATTCCTCTCTTATTATAATATTTTTCTTTTAATAGGCCTGTTATTTTAAAATTTAGTTTACATAATTTTATTACTTTAAATAAAACATTTATTTTATAATTAACAAATAAAATGATAATTTATCTAATAAAAGATAAATTGCAGCTTAATTTTTTTAAGAAAACTAATTGTTTAACTAATGTCAGTGTTATCAAATGATATTGAAATAATATTAAAATAATATTAAATGATATCAAATAACTTTGTTTTTATTATAAGAAATGATAAATACAGTCAACACTTGATATAACAAATTTTTATATAGTGAATTTTTAGTGTAAAACAGATTTTAATATATGAAAAATTTTTGATATAGTAAATTTTATTAATTATATTTGCTATAATCTTATGCAAAGTTAAGTTCTTAAATAATAAATATAAAAATAACTTTTAATATAATGAATTTTTCTTATAACAAATTTTTTTACTATAATAAAGTATGTGATTTTATAACTCAATTTATATTGGTTAATCAATTAATTATATTATAAAAATGATTTAATTTCAAACTGCAATAACTTAGTCAATATTAACGCTATAGATATAAAATATATACTATTCAAATCCTTCAATAAAATGAATCTAATGATACCAAAATTATAAAAATCTAATCACTAGATGCTTAAATCAATTAAAATATCTTTAAATATTCAGTATGAAATATGTTTATTAGTATTAAAGCTATAGATATAAAATATATACTATTTGAATTCTCTCAATGAAATGATTCTAATGATACTAAATTTATAAATTTTCAATCATTAAATGCCAATATAATTACAAAATCATATTTTTATTTTATGTTATACAAAATTATATAATAATATATTAACGAATTTTCTTATAACGAAGGCCTAATTGGCCTAAATACTTATTTTATTATATCAAGTGTTGACTGTATTATTTAAAAAATAGGTAAATGATATTGCAATTTGTTAATACTGATTGATGTAAATATTTTATTTAATTTATATTTTTAGCAATATTTTGATTTACATTATTTCTTAACTAGTTTCTGTACTTTCTTATTATTTTTGTTATTAAGATTATTCTTTTATTTTTTAAAAAAATAAAAGTTTTTTAATTTCTATATCTTTAGTTTTATTCTTTAATTAAATTATCAATATATATATTACTAATATTGATGAATACTGGTAATAAAGATAATATTTTATTATTAAAATTTCATCTTTATAATTATTCATAAATTATCTCATTTTTGTTTGATTTCAAAGCAAATTTTTTTAAAATTTACAGTATATACAGTATGATATTATAACTCATAAAAAAAATAAATATTTTTTATTATATAATAATAAAATTGATTTATTAATTAATTAATCTTCACTTTTTATATATGATTAATTAGAAAACAGAAACTGTTATTAAGTTTAAAATAATCTTAACTAAAAAATTCAAACTAGTATTTACTTTATTTAGATTTTTATATAATTGTAAGTCAATTAGCATTAATTCAATTATTGAGCAGATAAATATTAAGACATCAAAATAACTAAAAATATATATAATTTTTTATTTTATTTTAGACTAATAAAAATATATTCATATAAATATAATAAATAAATATAATTATATTTTAAAGCATTACTTTTTATTGATTTTTAACAAAAGATTACATAAGATTAAATTTATTATAATATTGTTAACGTGTAATCCTGTTGAATTGTGACTGTTAGACAAAATGTTCAAGTGGTGATTCTTTTAAGTTTATGTAGTAAATTTTAATGCAGTTTAACTAAACTTTATGATTTATATATTAGCATATGCTTAATAATACTAAAAGTATTAAAAGTAAAATAACTCAATTGATTCAGAATTATAATAATATATTTATTATCAATAATAAATAAGAAATAGAAATAAGAAAATAAGAAAGAAAATAAAGAAATTAAAATAACTAAAAGAAAATACTAAATGCAAAGTTAGACTAGGTGTCTCTAAAGAATTACTAAATATATATCTAAAAACAAACTAAAAGGAAAACTAAAAGTGAACTAAAAGTGAACTGAAATTTATATGATTTTATCATTCTCTATTTATATAAAATTGAATACATAGATAGATATAACAAATAAATCAAACATTTTCATTATAAACATGTATATAAATATTTTTATATTTGTATTTCAAGATTATTATTTTATTAAGTATGATAAATGCAATTATTATAAATCTGTAATATAATCATTTATAAAGATTATTTTTATCAATTTGATATTTAATAAAACTATTATATATTTCTTTTTCACAATTATAGAAGTTTAGTTTATTAAAATATAAAGTTTTAAAATTAATATTATCAACATTCATAATATTATTATTAATATTATTTCTTATATTATTATTATTAATACTATCAATACTATTATTTGACTTAATAAATAAGTTAAAATTCATTTGCTTTTTTTAAAAAAATTATTTTTATAAATCTCTTACTTAGTTTTTTTATAGCTTTAAAAGTATCTTTATCAATAATATCCTAATTATTATTTTATTCTAAATAGATAAAAATTGTATTAAATATGATTAAAACTTTAGAGTAAAATACTGAAGTAACTTTTATATTACTCTTATCATCAGAAATTAAATTATATTTTTTAAAAATATTAACAATTTGTTCTTCAATCAGCATTTTTTTTAGCAATTTTATTCTTTTGATTTAATCTAATGTATTCTGTAATAAAGAATATATATATATTAAAGTTTATTAATTAAATCTTAAATTTTTATATATTCATTTTCATTTAATTTTTTATACTTAATTTTTTTATTTTATTTTAAAAAAAACTCAAATAGTATATTAAATCAATATTATTTTAGTAAATTAGTTTAATCCAAAAATTCAGTTCATTAGAACGATAATACCATCATTTCTTAGATACGATAAATGCATCTTACCTAAGGAATAATAAAACTAATCCCTAAGGAACGATAAAACTATTGTCCCTAAGGAATAATAAAATCATCATCCTTAAGGAATGATAAAACAATTATCCCTAAAGAATAATAAATGCATCGTCTTTAAGGAATGATAAAACAATCATTCTTAAAGAATGATAAATGCATTGTTTCTTAAGAATGATAAAACAATCGTCCCTAAGGAATGATAAAATCATTATACTTAAGAAATGATAATACCATCGTCCCTAAGAAATAATAAAATAATTGTCTCTAAGGAATGATAAAATCATTGTACCTAAGGAACGATAATACTATCATTCCTTAGATACAATAAAATCATCATTCCTTAGGTATAATAATACTATCATTCTTAAGGAATAATAATATTATCATTCCTTAAGAATGATAAAACAATCATCTCTAAGGAATAATAAAATTGTTGTACTTAAGGAATGATAATACCATTGTTTCTTAAGTATGATAATACTATCATTGATAAAATAATCATTCCTAAGAAATGATAAAATTATCATTCTTTAGGTACGATAAAACCATTGTTTTTTAGATATAATAATATCATTATTTCTAAGAAACAATAAAATCATTATTCTTTAAATACGATAATATCATCATTTCTAAGGAATGATAAAACAATCATCCCTAAGGAATGATAAAACAATCGTCTCTAAAGAACGATAAAATCATTGTTTTTTAGGTATGATAATACCATTATCCCTAAGGAATGATAATACTATTATCTTTAAGGAATGATAATACCATTGTCACTAAGGAATAATAATACTATTGCCCCTAAGGAATGATAAAATAATTGTTTTTAAGGAATAATAATATCATCATCCTTAAGGAATAATAAATCGTTATACTTAAGGTACAATAAATGCATCATTCTTTAGAAATGATAAAATCATCATACTTTAGATACAATAATACTATTGTTTTTAAGGAATGATAATACCCGATCATTCCAATCAGATATCAATTGGTTATAAATAAGATAGGTTAAATTTTGATATATACTAATTGGCTATAAGTATGCCAATCGGCTATAAATAAGATAGATCAAATTTTGGCTGATTCTTGGCCGATTTCTGATGTATGCCAATCAGCTAGGCTGATTTTTGATAATTTGCCAAATTTAGGCTGAATTTAGGCTGATTTTAGACTGATTTTTGCATGTCTAATTTTTTTGATTTTGACTAATGTAAGCATCAAAAATACTAAGAAATTTATTTTTTTCAGGTATTAAACTATTACAGAAACTACAAAATCTTCTATTTAAGATAATTATTAACATTTGTTTATTCTTTCTAAAGTATCAATCTCAAATACTATAAATTAAAAGGACAACCTTCTAAGAAGTATAAATTAATGATATAAAATAATCTTATTACATTAGACAAATCTAATGAAATAATGACATAAAAAATATGTAGCTATTACTCTAAAAAAAATCATAATATTTGAGGATGTTCAAAATACAAAGCTGAATTATCTGTTAACAAAAAATAAATACTTAGAATAATTATATAGTTGAATAATATAATTAAATAATAATAGTTATACTTGAAACAAATAAAGAAAAGATTTAACTTATTTAAATTCTTTATTAAATATGTCAATTTTATTATATTTTACATACAGTTTATAATAATAAATAAAAGTAAAAAAACTTCAAAATCATATAAAATATATAATCACGTGATACCAGTATTGATCACTAGTAATTATAATTAATAAACTTCTTAAATTATAAAATAAAAATTTTTTAATAATTTTTTTTTTAACTGCAAAATATTTATCTAATACATATTAAATTAAAATCTTTTTTTTTACTAAATTAATTTTGTTTAATTATAATTAATATATTTCATTTTATAATTAATTATCAATTTTAATATATAATATATATATATAATTATTAAATAATTTGATAGATTAAGTTTTACTAACTACTTATTATATTTTTTTTATAATTAATAAATGTTTATTTAAAAATAAGTTTTTTTAATCTTTAAATAAATATATAATTTTACAGTAATTTATAAGAAAAATAAGAATTTTTTTTTATTAAAAGTTTAATAAATAATAAATAATTTTTAATTTTTAATAATTTAATAAATAAATAACTTTATTAAGGTATTTAAATTAGTTTTTTAAATAAAATTTATTATTTTTAAATTTTGCTATTTTTTTTAATTTAAATATTAATAGATTTTATTTATTGTAAAAATAAATAAGAAAAATACTATTTTAGATATATTTGAGTAATATTTTATCTTTTTAATTAAATTTTTATTATTTTTAAAAAATTTTATTTTTATTTAATAGTTTATTATAAATTATAATTTTATTTAAAAATTTCTTAAAAGATAATTTTTTTAAATAAAATAATATATTTTAATTTTTTTATTAAAATAATTAGAATAAATGCTTTTTAAAAAAAAATTTTAATAAATTTTATAAATATATATTGTAAATATTAATTAATAGATAGAAAATTTTCGATGATTGAACCTATTGTTAATGTAAAACTTATGAAAATAATATAAAATTTTTTTAATTATTTATTACCTGAAGAATTTTAAATGATATTGTTAGACCTTTTTCTATTCACATTAAGCTATATATAACAGTTTATGAAATGAAGGTTTTATATTAATCTATATCTTATCTTGTTGAATTGAATTTGAACTAAATATTTAATATGTCTTAGCCAAAGAAGATTAAAAGTCGATGATGAATTATCATTACAGTCAGGGAATATACCAAATAAGAAAACAATTTCTAAAATGATCTACAGAAAATCCTTGAAATGTGATTGGCCGTTACATGCAAATTATCAATAATCATTTTTTTTTTTGAATTTTCATTGTGGCTTAGATAACATATAGATTGATAGTAAAAGACTTCTAGTTTTTATAATCAGGAATAATCATTCAGGATCAACTCTTCTTGAAAAGTAAATGAGACTTCAAAATAAGAAATTTGCATACATTTTGTTAATTAAAATGAAAAGTATATAACATATTTTTTGTTAACTAATCTAGCATTCTAAATAATTTTTTTTTATAATGTCTGTTTACCAAAAGTCAAAAGCAAAAGAACTTCTATGTATTTTTTCAGATTTAGTTGATAGTTATAGTGAAATTAGATTAAAAGCTTATAAAACAAAGGAATCACAAACTTAACAGAATACTAGTACCCAGAAAACAACTAAGTGGCTTGCACAATACCATAATTATATTCCTAAACTTGCTAACCTTTATTCTTCTTTAAAGTCTTATTCAATTTGTGAAAGACATTATAATTAAATCATTACTACTAATCAATTTTACTGTCATCTTACAGATTCCAATCAGGAAAACAAGCAGCTTCTATTAGATACTGATGAAGAAAGTAGCATTGATCATTTTGACATTATAGCTGAGTTTGAAAAAACTAAAAGTCTTCTGAAAGCTAGTCACCTAGAAATTTAGCAGAAATTACAATCAATAGCAGACCTCAACAACTAAATTATACAAATGCATCAGTATTTAGAAGATCATAAAGTTGAAATAGAAAAATTAAAAAAAAAATTGCAAAAGGCTTATGAGGATATGGCTAAGATTTATAATTTATATAATGAAAAATGTAAAGAGAATAAAATTTTTATTAAACAGCAAAATTTGCGATTCTCTGATCAACAAAATGTATTGAAGCAATTATTGAAATAGTGAATGCAGAACGTGAATCATTATTTAATGATGTAGAATCATTAATACGAAAAAGTACTAGGTTTTCTATGGAGAGTCTTGTAAAGTATAATCCTCATGAATAACTTAATAGATGAAATCAGGTTGTTGTCAAATTTATCAAAACTTTGATTCAGAATACTCAAGGTGCTGATACTTTAAGCAAATAAAGCTCTTTAAAATTGCTATTGCAGTTGATTTGATATATAGTGCATGACATGAAAAATATGTTTCAGAGATCCATCTTGTCCTCTCTGCTATTAAATATTCAATTATACGATTAAAAATAGTTATTAATATTAATAATTATATAATAAATTCAGGAAGTTATTATCGATTTTAAAAATGGTGTGAGAAATTATTAAAGCATGAAGAACTATTACCCGCAGGGCTGTTATTTCTTGCATTTGATAATGAACAAAGGGGACAGAAAAATTATCTTAATCAAGGGTTTAATACAGTAGTTTACCATATTGTTATCAGTTTCGTTAATTTTAATATAACGTCGCAAAACAAAATGCAACATATAGATTCACCTTGAACATATGATTTTCTTAATAGGTTACAATATGAAGAACTTTTTGATGTCAATCCCTAAATGCAAGAAGTCATTAATAAAGAATTATATGTTTACATTATCGATATTTTTAATTTATTATTCAAAGAAAAAATATCCTCTATTAATATTATTGATTCTCTTACAACATCTATAGGAATTAACATTACCAACATGAAAGAGTGTCCTAGCTATCATCAATGAAATATTGAAAATCAAAAAAAAACATGCCCAACATGTTAAATGTGATTACCAACATTAACCGATATGCAAAAAGAAAAAGTAAGCGAAATTAAGCATAGTATAATTGAAAATCCGTTTGTTTTTAAATCTTTTAACATTAATGATGAATCAAGTATTACATGTATTTCTAGGATCAGTGTTACTTAACAAAGAGTTACTGATCAAGGAGTTAATATTCCTGAAATTTATGTTCCTAATTTGATCAATATTAACCCTAATTCTATTGCAAATATTGAAAAGGTTCTTTTACACATAGAGACAATAACAAGTATTAGAGTTGGCACTCGTAAGTGGATAGCAGTAGTCTGTGATGGTGTTCTATATCATCATGCTATAAAATTAAAAGAAAAGTTTCTTTGGCTAGTACTTTTACCAGAACAACTGCATGAAGAAATGAATATGCTTTGAGTATTTGTAAAGTTAAACTGGTATGTAGTTACAATTCAGAAAATTTATCATTTCGCAATGCATAAAGAATTTTGTTCAACGTTCTTATACTGCTTCAATGCATTTATTCACTTAATAACTTAACTTTATATATTAGAAAAATTGATATAAAACAATTTGCAGTATGCTAAGGTTATCAAACAGATAATCAGCTTTCCTACTTTAAAAAATATGCAGACTATCACAAGTCTTGGGATTCTATCTGTAATATATATCATCAGACTATTTTTATAGAACTTATATGGCTGTATATAAAAAGCTATTTAGACTTATCAGTTGAAGGATATCTTGCTTGGATCAAAGAATAGCAAGATTCACTTTATCAGATAAAATATGAACAGGTCACTACTAATTTTTATTATTTTTATAGATATTAATATTAATTTTATTATTTTTATTTTAATAGACATTTGTTTATCTTCAAGCAATAATCAATTATCAAAAGGCTATAAGAACCAACAATCCTCTATTAAAGAGTGTTACTAGAAAAATGTTTTTTTTTTATTTGATCTGCAAAACGGCATCCTATCTACCGTCTAATAGAAGTTGCTGATGAAGTTTAATTGATATAGCTTCGTCTAGAAGTATGTGACGTTATAGAGAATAACTGCGTTATTTTTAGATCAGGTATTTACGAACAGCATCAAAAATTAGATGCAATTATTGAGGAAATAAACAAAACTTTAAAAACTTTAATACCTTCTGTCCTGCAACTCCATTATTAGAAAATCGTTGCACGTAATTGTAAAAAGCTCTCAAAGTAAACTTTTATTTTAATTAAATTAATTAGTAATATACACATTTAACAAACTTTAATTCATAATAAATTTTAGCTTAGAAATAACTTACTTAAAGTAATTGGATATAACGATTATCAAACCTTCAGACTAAAAACTCAGCCAAAATCAACTATAGAATGCCAGAGATTTTGAATTTATCTGCGAAGCCTTGAATTTGTGAATCAGAGTCTAAAAGAATACGAATTGAATGAAAATTTAAAAAATTTCACATACTTAGCAAAGCAAGCTCGACAAAGTTTTATTACCAAATTATTTATTAACAAAAATAATCCTCCTTTATTTAGGCCAATACCAATTTTAAAACAAGAAGCAAAGGCTCAAGAAAGTGAAGAAAATATGATCAAACCTAAAATTTTGTTAAAGATAAAAACTTTTCTTAGACAGTTTGAAGAAAATGCTTGGAAAAAATACTTTGAATTAAAGTCAAAAAAGTGAAATGAATTGATATATATATTACAAGAAATAAAGCATGTATTTAATTCAGATAATTTGGAGTGAATTGTTTTTTTATTTAGGCATTTCCCATCCAACATCAATTTTTTTGACAAAATTGGCCAAACTATCAAGTAAAATGAATATCAGAAAATATACTATAACCTCTTTTTATTTTATTTTTTAGTTATGTTTATTATAAAATAAAAATAAAATAAAAAAAATTATTGCTTTTTAAAAATTTTAATTTGATTACATAATCAATTAGAGCAAGTCTAAAATATTCTGATTGGTAAATTTATTATCATAATAGGCAATGATCGTCTGAATATATTTGGTATATTCCCTGACTGTATATAGGGATGGATGTTAATTAATTGTTAATTAACTGAGGAATAATTAACCATTTTGGTTAATTTTAAATTGACCAATCAAATCAAAGAAAAATTGACCAATAAAATTGATAGATTATTATAGATAATAGTCCTGTTCAGTTCTAGATCAGATTGTTTAGATCAGAAATTTTGCCCCTAAATAATTGGTTAAAAAAACGATCAGTAATTAATCAATCTGATCTATAAAAATTGGTGTTCATTTCTGACGATTTTATTACAACAGACACGTCTTTACGTCTAACTAAAATTTTTGAAGTTATAATCTTTACAATATCTAACTCAAGAGTCCCCTTTCATTCAATTGCTCCTAAACTACCTTCATAAGAAATTTCACAAGGTCCTTTACAAGACTTTTTACAAAAATCTCCACAAGAACTTCCACAAGAACTTTTGCAAGAACTTTCACAAGCTCTACAAGCGTTACAAGGACTTTCACAAAAACTTCTACGAGAATCTTTACAAAGATATTTGCAAGAACTATTTGTACAAAATCCTGATATCATTGCTATCACTTTACCACAAACCTTACCTAAAATTCAGGAAGCAACACCTTTGCCAATTGCAAGAGCTCTTAAAAAGAAGACTGACTGAAAATCAGGGCTTACTGAAGAAGAAACAGGTTGGGATGATAAAAATACAGGATTGTTTTAGGTTTTCTTGAGAATAATTTCACTGCTTATAAAAAAAACAAGTCCAACTTTGCTAAATCAGCTGCTAATAAGATTTTTCCAGAAAAGTCATGGAAGCAGATAAAGAATAAATTATCTCGTCTTACAACTAAGTATAATGAAATCAAGGAAAAGAAAAATCAAACAGGAAGAGAAGCATAAGCAAAATGGAAATAGTTTGATAGACTGGATGAATGCCTTATTTGGAATACGCAAAAATCATAATCCAGGGTTTTTAGTAGATGGTTTTTCTGATACTACTTAATTGTTTGACAGTTATAAAGAGAAAGAAATTAATGAAGAAGCTCCAGTGATAGAAATAAAAGACAAGGCTACCAAAAAATGAAAATCTTCTTCATAAGATTCATTGGCTGAAGCTATTATTTCTATGGGTAAAACATGTCAAGTGATTTGGAAAAAAAGGCTTGCTCTTGAAAATAAATAGTTTGGTAAATAGCAAGAATTCGAAAGAAAAGTTTGTAAAACTGAATCAGCTTTTAAAAGAGAAAAATTAAAGGTTAAACAAACTAAAGCTGAAACATTTCAAAAAAAAATGGAGTTTGAAATAGAGCAGTCACACATAGAGTATCAGCTTAAAATGAAAGAGTTAGACTTAAGAATGATGTAATATAAATCAGCTTTATAATAACACAATAATAGTAATAATAATAATAATATAATAATAATAGTAATAGTAATAGTAATCATAATAGTAATAAATAATAATAGTAATAAATAATAATTGTAATAAATAATAATTGTAATAATTGCAATAATCTTGATCAATTAAACCTTTATTAGAAAAATTATTTAAACTTTAAGTTTCTTTTAGCTTGCCCAGTTCTCTTTAAACTTTTATTATTCTTCCTTGACACATAAGTATCATTTTCATCTGTATCTATATCATCTGTATTTATATCATTTGAATTAACATCCTAAATATCTATATTTATTTCTAAAAAGTTATGCAAAATTATTGCACAACACGTTAATAAAACTCCCATTTTAACTGTTTTAATATCAAGGTCTTTTAATGCTTTAAATTTTGCTTTCAATCTCCCAAAAGAATTTTCTACTACAACTCGATGACATAAATGAAATTGATTAAATTCTTTTTGCTTTTGAGTACCTGGATCTTTAAAAGGTGAAATTAAAAAGGGTAAAATTGGATAAGCTGAATCTCCTAGAAGGTAATCATCTTCTTGGATAAGATTAGGATAATTTTTATAGAAAGAAAAATTTCTAAAAACTCGAGCATCATGTACAGAACCTGGTCAGTCTACATCAAAACTAGTAAAAATACCCTTATCATTTACAATACCTTAATAATGAATAGCATAACATTTTTTTCGAGTAAAATAAACTTCTGGATCTTTAGTTAGAGCATTTTTCATAGGAATATATGTTCTATTAACTGCTCTAATTACATTCTTAAGTCCTTCCAAATTTTCAAATCCCTCATGAACTTTTTTACGATCTTTTAAAACAGGCCACTTGACAAAAAGTTTTTTTTGTGATATGATTGCTTGAATAATACATTTAATATAAAGAATTACTATCTCTTCTTCTATTTCAAATCTTGAACAATGTTCAAATAAACTCCTAGTAAATCCAAGTTGACAAAGGAATACAGCTAATTGAAATTCAACATAAACTTAAGGTTTATTTCCTTGTGATAAAAATACAGGATAATAGCGTATAAGATCTGCTAATTGTTGAAAATGATGTGAAAACATTCACAAAAGTGGATCATAGGATGGAAAAACATTTTGCTACTAATGCTTTAATTTTACTATATAGTATATTCGTGACTTTAAATATCGTGTAGTTAATTGTTGTACTAAAGTAGCTTTTAAAATAATACTCTCTTCTTTCTCATTCGAAGTTCCCTCCTCTTCTTCAAGTTCCTCTTCTTCAAGCTCATCTAGAAAGGTTTTTAATAATAATACATTTTAAATTTGTTGTTTGCGATTCATGGTAAAAGTTAGCCAGTTGTAATATAATGATCAATCTGGTCGATCAAAAATTATACTCAATTGTAACTATGATTTGATTGGTTACTTTTTTTTCTGATCTGAACAATCTGATCTAGAAATAAACAGGGCTAATAGATCATCTTTTTTTCGTTTAACGTTAATATTTATCGAAAATTTAATTTTGAATATGTAAATTTTCCTTTTTTAACCTTTTTAATATGTAAAACCTAAAATTACGTTAAATAGCTTTACTTGTTCTCCTTGTTCTCCTTGTTCTTATTATTTTCAACTTATCAAATATTTGATTTATAAATAAAGTCAACATTTTTTGAAATACATTTTCAATAATTTCTTTGGTTTTTTTTATTCAAAATGGCAAAAAAGAAGGGAACTATTTGGAACCATTAGATGATTATTACACAAAGTTCAATAGAAAATAATGAGATTAAACCAAATTTACATCCTTCTATATAATATAATTATTGTTCTAAAGTTTTCAATAGAGCTGTTTCTTTAAGAATGCAAGCTCATTTTAATGGTGTTTAAATACATAAAGTAATGCTAAATTACAAAAACCATTCTAATATAAAATCCTATACCCTTAATATCACAAAACATCCTTTAACTAATACAAATACACCTCTTATTAAAAAAAATAGATCTAAAAAACAAATTAAATTAGATAATTTTGTTAATAATATGAAGGAAAAAGAATAGGAATCTCTTGAATTTTTACTAGTTCAGGCATTATATTCAGCTAGAGTACCATTTACCTTTGTTGATAATCCTTTTGTTATTCAATTTTTTAAATATCTTTGACCATCTTTTAAACTTTCAAATAAAAAGAAGATTGCTAATGAATTATTGGATGAGATTTATGAAGATATAAAGATACAAGCAGATAAACAAATTTCAAAAGCAACAACTCTTTGTATAGTTTCTGATAGCTGGTCTAACATTAATAGAGATTCAGTACATAATTTTGTTATTTGTATTTCAAAACCATTTTTTTTTGATGCAACTTTTTCAAGTAAAGAATCTCATATAACAGAATGGATTGCAGATCAAATAATTTAACAAATAGATATTATTGGTATCCAAAAGTTTTCAGCAGTCATTACAAATACAACTAATGTAATGAAAGCAGCATAAAGAAATATTAAAAAAAATATCCTAATATTGTTTGTCTTAGGTGTAATTCTCATATTATTAATCTTTTAATTAAAGATATTTTATGTTTT
>CAJVPP010000051.1:0-56667 GCA_910592005.1 Funneliformis mosseae | reverse complement strand
AGTATATCAAATATATCAAATATATCAAATATGTCTGATATATCTGATATTTAGATCTGCAATATACTGCGCCACATTCATCAATCCAATCCTGTTATACTATTAAGGTATATATCTGAGATTTCTTCAAACAATTTTTCGCAATACAGAATTTCTGCAATTTTCTAGATTTAAACAGAAACTGTTATCTTAAAACTCTCACTAGAAATAAGTTTATCAATTAGTTCACCATTTGGTTCTTGATATCAATGGATAAATCCTTCTCGTCACGTTCTTTGCTTCGAACAAGCTTAAATCATTTATCATTAAAATTTTACTGATGAATTGCCTTCACTATTATACTTTTCCTTACTGTACTCTAATTTATATGAATACTGGTGATATGTGGGTTGCAATATTATCACTGAAACTCCTACATATATCTGAAATATTCTGCTTACTCTTCTAGAATGCTGAATATAATTAAAGTTACCAAAAATGACCTTGTAGATTATATTTATAACTCGAACAGTGTCAGATATACAGTATATCAAAAAAATCTTCTCAATACATTAGACACTATTTTTGCATCACCCTCAACCTACTCTAATGGATATATGAATATTATCTAATCCAGAATTCTTTCATCTTTAGTGAACATTGTACACAAAATTACTGAAAATAAAGATAGGACTTTTTTTATTATATCACAATCACTACTAATCTTCTATCAAAATTATTTGATGATATATAGAAACACCATTATAATTTATTCATTGCTAAAGAATGATCAATAGGTATTACCAAATAAAATAAACTTAAATGAGATGCTAGTTCATCCTTGCTGCACAAATAGATATTAGACTCCTCTTATAATTAGAAAGTTTAAATACATCTGGCAAATGAATTTGGTTACACATTCTCAAATTTTTAGATAGACACTGACTTTTTCTTTTTCTTCTCTTATTGATAACAATCTTCATTAAATATGTATTTAGTGGAATTGATGGAGGAGAAGATGATAATAGATTGATTCAAATAGGTTTATAATCTAACTATGGAGGATAGCTAGTACTTAGCATAGATTTATTTTTGATTTAATTGTATCTCTTTATATATAAATTTAATAAATTTACTGGTAGTGCTATATTGTTAAAAAAAAATAATTTAAAATATTATAGCAAGATAAAAAAAATTCAAAGAGAAGGTTATATCTATTCAAGATAATTAAACTTTAAAGCTTAAAATAAGGTTGAGTATCTTAAGATAAGAATTCAGATCTTATAAATAAAAATATTTTAATAAAAGATCAAATTAAATTAATATTAAAAGTATTAGTATCTACTATAAAATTCTATAAATATTTTAGATAAAATTATGGCTTATTAAATACTATTTAGATCACTTTATAAATATCACAATAAATTTTAATAATATTATAGTTAAGCATAATATTATTTATATTATTTTATAAATATCATAATAAAATCTTACTAATATTATAGTTAAATATAATTAATATTGAAATTTATTAGTTGGTAAGATTATTCAAATAAATAATCTAATAAATCAGTTAAAAGATAGTAAAGCTTAGAAATTTACAATTATAACTATTAGAATTTTTTTTTATTTTACTAATTGCTATGAAGAGAAATAAATTTACTATTTCAGTATATTTAAAAACATAATAATTAAATTATTCTTAGATTATTAAATAAAGCTATAAATCAGAAAATAAAAGTAAGATGTTTTTTAATAAAATTTATAAAAAATGAAAGGCATATAATAGCATATTACTTAAAATAAATAAAAGTAAAATGGTAAATTATTACATAAAAACTTTACATTTTAACTATTATAATAATGCAAGAATATTAAGAATATTCAAATTGCTAAGTATAGAAGAATTATACATAGATAATCTTTTTTTTAGTTTCTAATCTAACTATAGGTTTAGCTAGTTTATAACAGGTAACATCAAATTGAATCTTGAATTATAATAATTTTTCTACTTATCACTTTTGTAAGTTTATTTTAATCATAACAAGTGTATTTGATAACCAGTCTAACAGGTATGATATCTAGAATAAGATCTTAACTGAAAGCATCTATAGACTAACAGATAGTACCTTAACATTATTAGATATTCAAGCATAGCAGACTTGCTTATATCACCTTATTAATTATTTATCAATCATATAGAGAATAGATAAAAGTATCTGCACACTTTTTCACTTAATATAAAACTTAAAATATTTTTGTAATAACAATAAAAGGTCAATTAATTTTTTATTAAAAGCTGATTAATATATAAATTTTGTACTAAATTACTAGTATTTAGTTAGACTATTATTTGCTGTAATCACTGTTTGAATTTATTGCAATATACTATTAACTAGGTTTTTGATAGTATGCTTCAAAATTTCTTATAATGCCTTTTTAACATATCAGTCAAGGTCAGCAAGTTAGATAGAGGTTTTTTATAAGCTTAGATGCTTTTTATAAATTCAGCTCAAAGATTTTCAATTGGATTAAGATTAAGACTTTGAGTTGATCAAGATAATATACGAAAATTATTTTTCGTTTAAAAAATTATTACATTTAATTCTTTTGTTTTTACCATTTTTTTTAGATTTTCAGAAAAGAAAAATTTATTAAAAAAAAAACAAATTGTTATTCTTTTATTTTTATAATATAAGTAAATACTTAAGTGTCATGTAAACGCAATTTATTATTATAGTCATATGATTTTACTAGCATTAATTCACATTTATAGAGAATGTGCAGATACTTTTATCCATTCTCTATATATAAATGAATTATTACATTATATAAAATCAGCTGATCCTAAATTAAAAACTTTGAGCAATACAATATATGATCAGGCGAATTCTACAAATCAATAAATTCAATATTTTATATTATATAAAATATGATTCTAAAATAGTAAATCAAAGATTCGTCATTATAAATTAGTTAGCTAAAGGCTAAAATAAATAATTAAGTAAATTACATAATAAATTAATTTTTTTAGATTTCTAAGATTTGGGCAAAGCTATATATGTGTGACCAAACTATGCTAACCATAATATTTGATATTTTAGGTTATGTAGACTTTTTTATAATAATTTATTGATCTTTGCTACGCAATAATTCCTGATCAGCTAGTCTGATTTTAACAAATTTAGCTTATTGGAATTGTCGCACTGAGAAGAATCAGAATCCAGAATCAGTTTTATAATAGCTAGTGTGCTTAAAAAATTTTTCTATGTCCAATACTAAATTTCGTCAAGATATAATTTAAGATTTAGCTTTAAAACAAGTACAAAATCATATTTTTAGTATTTGTGATTGATGAGTTATAGCCGTTCAAAGGTAACCAATCACACTTGCGTTTCTTTTGTTGCTTACTATAAATCATATTATTATAATTATATTAATTTTAACAAAATCTTGTTTATAGTATAACTTACCCAATAATAATTATATTTCGATAAAATTTAATATATTATTTCATTATATTAAAATGTAGCTACTTGTAAAAATTTAACATATATTATTATTAGGATTTCTGATCAGAGCATTTTTATATGTGATAAAAGAATAAATGATCAGCAAATTGATCAGTAAAATGTGATAAAATTAAGCATGTCCACTATATTAGGTATTCAGCTATACTATTAATAGAAGGGTCAAGTAAGATACTTTATTTTAGATCTAAGAATAATCAAACTTACCATACTATTAAATAACTTAGAAATTGAATTTAATCTCTTTTCCTAATATAAGGCCTAGACACATAATAGCTGAAGACAGTGCAAGATCAACCATCTGAAATTTATAAATTATGCTATCATTTCATATATCTACTATTAGATGTTATTCTAAGACTAACCCTAAGTAGACAATGTGATACTTGCCAATTACAGGCTAATCTCATTGTATCATAAGTTCTATCATTTACAATAGTATTAATAAGTCTACTAATTATAATCTTTACCTGTAAATGGGAAGGTTTGATACTAATATTATTACATAGATAGTTTTAAGAATCATCATATTTTACAAATTTGTGATCTATTTATATGCATAGTTTGCATGCATCCTATGAAATTCAATCCTAAAAATTAACTAGTAAAATCTGTAATAAATTAATATTACAATTTGAGTTGATATTAAACTAAGATCTATTGCAGTATAATTTATAATAGAGACTTACGCTTTATAGAATAAGCTATAAATGCTAATTTTCTTATTATACATACAGTGACAATCATAAATAATGCAACAAAAAAATAAAATCCTTTAAATATAAATATTTCTTTCAATTCTAAAAATATTCTGCCTTTTTTAATAAATTCTTATTTATTAATACCATTATTTTTCAGTATTAAATTTTAATATCCATTAATAATTCCATTTATAAAATAATATGCAATTAATACAAATCACACGTTACATTACTTTTGATTATTTTTGACATGAATCAGATGATCATTATTATACTACATAAAAATTGTATAAAAAGGATATATTTTTATTTATTGTTTATTCCTGTAATATATCATAACTACTTAATAAATAAGTAACAGCAAAAAGCATCACATAACTCTTAATGAAAGGGTGTAAATTCTTCTTTTATTACAAAATGGATACATAATTAGAGAAGTAGCAAAGGTTCAAAAACTGCATCTTTTACAGTTTCTTGTATTAGAAAAAGATAGCTTGAAACTAACTCTCTTGAAGATTTAGTAAGAATAGGTCATCCACCTACTGTAAATAAACTAACACAAAGAAGGATTGTTAATATTATTACTTCTTAAAGGTGTTTATTAGCTATTGAAGTATGAAACTGATTACAAGAAAAAGAAAATTTTGACTTCTCAACATCTACTATTCATCATATACTTTAAAATAATGGATTAGTAACAAGGGTTAAAAGAAAAATACCATACCTTAGTAAAAAACATAAATAATCTTGATATAATTTTGCAAATAAGTATAAAAATTGGACTGTTGAGGACTAGTCAAAAGTAATATAGTTTGATAAATCAAAATTCAAGATTTTTAGTTCTAATAGAAAGCAGTATTACTGGAAGTATCCTGGAGAATTAATAAAAGACCACCATATTAAATCTACAGTAAAATTTGGAGGCAGGTCAGTTATGATATAGGAATGTTTTAAATCTTATGGTGTTGGTAGTTATTATAAGTTCAATAGCATCATGAATATTAACTTGTATTAACAAATTCTTCATGATGATTTAATAGGCACTATTAAGACATATAATTTTACTATTAAAGATATTATTTTTCAACATAATGGAAATTTAAAGTATACAACAAATTTAACAAAATAGTAGCTTAAGAGAAACAAAGTAACAGTCTTAGATTGATCACTCCAATCCTCAGATCTGAATCTTATTGAACATTTATAGAATAAGGTTGACTGTCGGTTAAGATATCTTCCTGAAAAAATTTTAAGTAAAGAGGACTTATGGAATAAGATACAGCAAGTTTGAAAAGAATTTGATGTTGAAACTTGTACTAACCTAATTCAGTCTATATCAGAAAGGATTCATGATATTATTAAGGCTCAAGGAGGGTATATGAGGTGGTAATTGTATCAAATTTAAAATATATTTTAATAAAGAATAATATTGCAATATATTAATTTGGGATGTATTAATTGTTATTTGAGATGTGTTAAAAATGAAAATAAATAATGCAATAGTATTATCCGAATAATTATATAATTTAAAAAATAATTTACTTATTAATTCATGTTTAAATTTTAGTTTTAAGAAATAATAATATTATTAATTAAAATAATAATAAAAAAATTAATTATTTCTGTAATTACAAAAAATATTTCGTTTTAATGAAATTTTTTTTTATTGCATAATTTATGATCACCACTATAGATAAACAATAAGATAATAGTAATGATTAAAATTCTGAATAAAACTACTGATAAGTTATAAATGTAAAGGTTATTTAAAGTATAGGTGATAGCTAATATTATTATACTTATTTTTTTAATTTTTTAATTTTTAATTTATTTTTTATTATTTTAAATTTATTTTATTTTAATGTTTATTATTTTAATTAATTTTTTTAATTTCAAACTTTTAAATTTAATATATTTCAAATTTTTTTTATAGTTTACATGTTCTTAATATTTTAATTTTTTGTAATTTTATAATCTTATCTTTTAATTTAATTAATTTATTTATTTTTTAAATTTAATTTATCCTTAAGTATCTAACTTAATAGATCGAATCAATTGTATTTGATTAATTAAAAAATTAAAAATCAATTTTTTAAATTAATTTTAAGAATAATAATCATGATTAAATCAATTTTCAAAATCTTAAAAAAAATAAGATAGTGAAGTTAAGCATATAAATAGTTAAAACATTAATTTTTTTAAAAAAGAAAAAAAACACTTATCTTTATTTAAAATATTTTTTAGAAAAAAATGAAATATTAGATAATTAAAGATTTTTAAAATAAGTTGTTAAAGAAAATAATTTTATAAAATAGATATTAAAATAATTAAATAAATTAATTACTTATTTTTCTTTAGAAAACTATAAAATAGATTATTTTAAAATTTATATTGATTAAAATATTAAAGAAAACCTATAGAAGGATGAAAATAAATTTTTTTAAAAATTTATCTATATTTTTTAACTGAATAACTATAAATAATAAGCGTTCTTCTATTCTAATAAAGTATATAAGTTTTATTTAATTTATTATCAATTATGTAGAAATTAAGTAATAAAAAAAACAAATAAAATTTTTTATTATAATTAAAATTAATAGATTTTTTAAGGGTTTAAAATATTTGATAATGGATAATATTCATCTTGTTTTTGAGGATTTCCAATATATTAATATATTTATTCATATAAATATCATTGTTATTCAACTAATAATTATATAGAAAATATTTCTTTTAGAAATCTTATAATATTAGTATTTGCTTTTATAATATTTATAATTTATATATTTTCATCAATTGTTTTTAATTTTTATTTAATTTATATTATTTATCTAAAATAAAATAATAATATTTTAAAAGATTAGGAATTGGTTTAAATTATTTTGATAAAAATTCTTTCTAATTATAAAAATGTATTATATAATTTTCATCATTATCAAAAACTATTTAAGTCTTATTAAAATTTCTAATTGTTAATTTTCTATTATTTTTACTAAATTATTAAGATTATCAATTTTTAATTTTCTTAATTTTAATTTAAAAAGACCAAAAAACTATCAGGACTAAATTTAGTATAACCTGCTACTATAAATGAATAAGTAATTTTTATATGTAATTTATATGTAATTTATCATGTTAAATACATAATTATAGCTAATTATAGCATTATTTTTATTTTATTTAGTACTAAGCTTGCTTGTCTAAACTCATTTTAGATTTAATAAATGTCTAAACTATAGTTTCACTAAATTTTTTACTAAGGTTTTAATATAGTTTTATATTTTTATAAGCTTTGATATAATTTTACCTTTTTTAGAATTTCGCAGATTTTTTAATATAATTTCGCTAAATTTTACCTATTTTATTTAGATAATTTGTAAAATCTTTAGATTTTATTCAGCAACTTTATTTAATACAATTATCAGCATGAATTACTAAATTAGTTTTATCTATTCTATAATTAGTAAAATAATAATAAACAAAAATATAATAGCATTTATACCTTTTCCAATACTTTCTTTTTCTTAATTAAATAATTACACTAAAATAAAAAATTATAAATATAAATAATATCAAAAAATTATAATAAATTATAAATATTTACTTGAATAGGAAATGCATTTTCACAAATTTTAAAAACTTGTATATTATAAAGTTAAAATAAATACTTCTTTTTAATTTAAAATAAAATTTTAATATATAAATATTTTAATTATATTATTAAAAAATTATATTTCTTATTATAAAGAATATTAAAGTTTCATTTATTCAGTATAATTTTATGATATATGATTTTTAAAATTTAAAATATTTGATTTATTAGAATGAGAAAAATTAGAAAAATTAGAAATTTATTATAAAAATAATTTTAATAATTGGTATACAATTTCTAAATATTATGATTAAATAATGATCTTAACAATTATAGATTTGCGAATGTATGATAAAGTACAGAATATCAAAAATGTCAAATATATTAAACATGTTTAACATATTTAATATAGTTAATATATTTAACATATCAGATATGTTTAATATAGTTAATATAGCTAATATAGTTAACATAGTTAGAATATATTTGATATGTTAATATATATAATAGAATAGATATAAATACAAGCTCTTTGTAAATCAAAAAAAACAAACTGACAGCTATATAGAAATTTCTTTCTTATAAAGATAATGCAATGTTATTTTTTACTTTGTAAACTCATTCTGTTTATTTCTTTTCTTATTATTTTATATTCTCTTATCTTAATATTTTCTTTCTATTTTAATAAAGTATTACTTATTTTTTATTATAAAACTTTTTATGATTATTATGAAAATCTTAACCTATGATTAAAGCTCATTCGTATTTAGTAAACTTAATTCAACTTGATAAAATCAGTAGTAAAATAACTACAATTAACATGAAACTGATTAGAATTATATGTAAATTATAAAAGAATTAACACTCTAATACCATATTTAACAATTGCAATCTGAAAAAATTGTATGTTAACAATATTAAATAATAAAATTAAAATTTATTTTACTATTTATTTTATTATTTGAAAAATATTAATATATATAAATATCTATAAAATTCTTTTTTTTTATTTGCTTATTGAGATTGATAATTCTATTTAGTTAGATATTTCTTACTTTCTTGATCAATTTAATATTTTAAATTAAATTTCATTTCTTTACATCTAAAACATAAATCATTTTGAGAAGAAAGAAATTTAATTTCAAAATTATATTTATTTCAAATATGCCAAAAAGTAGTTAAATGTATTATTTATTAATTTTGATTTTTTATTATTAATAAATATAATTAATATAATATAAAATAACTTTTACTAACTAAAAAAAAATTATTGGTAAGATATTTTTATGAAAATGGTAACTTTTATTAATATTATTAATAATTATTAGATTTTTTATAAAAATAATTTTTAAAAAAATTATTATAAATATCAGGAGAAAGTAATCTATAAATATTTATATGGGTTGATTGCTAGAAAAATCAGATTCTGGAAATTTTTTAACGAAATTGAGATTTTTATTGCATTTTAGTTTTTGATGTTATTAGATTAAAATGTATTAAGCTTTTAATTTTAGTCAAAAATTTCTCGAAACCTGATTTTCCTAGAAACACTCCTATATAATTTATAATAAAAGTTATTATTTCTAAAATTTTTCAAATAGTATAACAAAATTATTAACTTTTTCAATTGCTTTATGTATTTTTAGATTAATTTTATATTATGTAAAATATGTTCTAATATTACTTCAATATTTTCACTAATTCTATAAATTGTTAAAAATGCTAAATTACAGATTTTTATTTCTTAAATATGTAATTATTAACAAGTTGATTTTATTTTTGACCTTTTGTTGTAATTTTATTTCAAATAGTTGCAGATAAAAATCCTAATAAAAATATTTGATAAGTTATTAAAGTATTTTTATGAAAAATTAAATTTTTAAGACATATTTTTTTACAATAATAAATTGTTTGCAATTTTTTAAGTTAAGCTCCTTCATCATTTTTATTTAATTTTTTTTATTTTTTAAATTGAATTATCATTATTATTTTTATTAATATATTCAATTTTATTATTTAAATAAATTATTTTATATTTAAATAATAAAATTGATTTATTTATATTCTTATCATTTAAATCAGATTTAATTAAAATAGATAAAATTAAAATGAATTTACTATTAGTAAAAGGTATTGCTTTTCATTTGATTGATAATTTGCTTGAATTTCTTTCATTTAATTTTATAAGATTTTAATTCTAAATGTGTATTATTAAAAATATTGTTAAAAAAAATTTGATATTCTGAAATTATAATTAAAATATTAATAGTAAAATAAAGCAAAAAAAAATATAATAATAGTAAACTAAAAAATGTTTTACTAAATACAATATTAAAAAAAAAGTAGTAGTGTTTTTTTAAAAAAGAAAAAATGTTTACTGTAAAATATAAAATTTTAAAACAAAAAATTAAATAAATAGCAATCATAAATAAATTTTAAATATTTTGAAACTAGCTATTTAATATTTTTTTCTTTGATTATCTTAATGAATTTTAGTCTAAAAACCTTTCTTTATTATCATAAATTTTTATTTAAAAAATAATTTTTTAATAAGTAAAAGTTATTATTTAATAGTGATATACAAAATAAATATTTTTTCTAATTATAAGATCCAAAATTCAAACCAGTTTACAAAACAAGTCAAGTAAGATAATTATTATAATTTTTTTTAAATAATTTTTTTTATTTAAATAATTTTCTAATAAAATTTATCTTTGATTCTAATTTTATGATCTAAAGTAAAAATTGGAATTGATTTTAATATTTAGAACTAATTCATTTTAAATACAAAAAATTTTTAATTATAAATTTTATAAATAATTTATTTTTAATTAACTTATTATTATATATTAAAACTAAAAAAAATACTTACTCATAATAATATTTTATCATAAATTTTTTTTATTAATAAATATTTATTAATTTGTTCTAGTTACTGCAATATTTAATAAAGATAAATAGAAACTTAATGTTTTATTGATTATTATTTTATCATTAAAATGATGGTATATATTAATAATATTCTTTGTTATTTTTTTTTTTAAAATAAATAAATAAATAATAAATTATATCAATTATACTAATCTAATGATATAGCTATTCAACTCAATTATTTTTATAATATCTAAGAGTGAGAATGCTGATCTATAATCTTCTAAATCTGCAAATATTGACAGTATAAGCATAATAGAAAATCAATATTACAGTATTTCTATTTAGGTAACTTGAAATGTATGACTTTTATTTGTTTATTAAAAACTGTTTGATCATAATGTTTGATATTGTTAACGTGCAATCCTTGCAAATTGCGACAGTTAGATGGGGTGTTTGAGCGGTTTGTTCTTTTTAATTGAGCAGTAATCTTTCAACAGTTTAAAAGTTTTAACACAGATAATTTATCAAAGTATTTATATTATCACAACGAGTTATGATTCAACAGATTGCCAGTGGTGTGTATTTGTAAATATTATGTTTATTCACGAGTAAAATAATAATAAAGAAAAGAAAAGAAGAGTAATACAAAAACTAAAATGTAATGCAATAAGCCTAGTTGCCTCTAAACTGTAGCGTAATGTGATAGGCCTGGTTGTCTCTAAACTATAACGTAATGTGATAGGCTTAGTTGCCTCTAAACTGTAACGTAATATGATAGGCCTGATTGCCTCTAAACTGTAACATAATGTGATAGGCCTTCAGGATTGGTTACCTACGTCGGCTAACAATATCTCACTCATTGCTAAAACCACCCAAGCTACCTTCTCCTCCTTTTACATGAATTAACAAGTTACCTATTTATATAAAATATATTATATAGAAAGATATAACGAATATATCTAATATATCAGTTATGTCACATATGTCTGACATGTCTAATATATCAATTATATCTAATATGTTCAGTATATCAAATATATCAAATATATCAAATATATCTGATATATCTGATATTTAGATCTGCAATATACTGCGTCACATTCATCAATCCAATCCTGTTACAGTATAATTTAGATCACCTGATGGTATATACTTTTATATTTATTCATATAATAGCATAGTAATTATTTTATAATTTCATAATAATGAATTTGAAATACAGCTATTAATAGATAAATATGTAATTATTTATAATTTGTTATTTTTATATTTGAAAAAAACTTTTTTTTTACAATGAAATATTTTTTTTTGATTAATAGGATAAAATTTTAACTAAGTATAGATTTGTGCTGAAAAATCTAATTATTCTAAAAAATACAATCTAACTGATTATAGATGAAGTACTAGCTATTACAAATATAAATTTATCTTCAGATAGAATAGCTATTTTTAATAAATAATAACTAACAATTATCATTTTTACTACCTATTATAATTTGATAAAAAGGAAAATTTTAGATTACCATTATCAGTATTATAATAAATTATTAGTTTTATGAAAGATGATAAAAAGCGTATTTAACCTAAACTACTAGAGTAAAATTCATCAGTTAGCTTAGATTTATGGTAAAAGATAATTATAATTAAATTTATTAATATAAATAATATTTTATAATAATACTGTGTTTTTTTTTTTAATTTTTTAATTGTAATTGTTTTTTATTACTTAGTATATGACTTTTGCATAACTATTAAACAAAGCAAATTAATTTTATTTTATTTATATAAACTTTTACTTCAAATTTTTCAAATGTAATATAGAATAAAATTTTATATTAAAAAACTTAAAATGATTAGCAAATCTATTTTTAATTATGATATATTTTTATTATTACAAATGTTGATTTATTTACATGTGACAAAAATTTTAAACTTGATTATTTCAAATTAAATAGATTAGAGTTTTCACCCTTTTTACTACAAAGTACCTATATTATCATATGAGCATTTTGCAATAAAAAGGGAAGAAATTATTAAAAAATTTTTTATTTTATAAGTTAAATATTATTTTTTTTTTAGTAAAATTAATTAATATTTAACATTAACTTAAAAAATATTTTGATAGTTTTCTTCATTTCTATTATAAAGTACCTATATATTATATGACATATATAAATATTTATAATATCAATTATAAATTTATATAATCTGATTGACTAATTATTCAAAAGTCTTCCTACCCTATAATAGACAAATACTTGCAAGTTTGTCTATTCAAATTTGGTTAATCTGATTTTTGATTGATTTAAAGTTTGATTTGATTGATTAGTATAATACAAAACTAAATCAGAACTTTTGACTCTAAAATTTTCTGAAGTTAAAAGTTCAAAAACAAAAAAATGGAGACAGAAACCAATAAAAGCAAAATAAATTTTAAATAGTTATTTGTACATTACATGTTTCTTTGTTTTTATTTGAAATTAAATATTAAAAAAAAATTTAAACCAAAAAAATCAACCTAAAGTTATTTAATTTTTGAACTAAATTATTAAATATTATTTGCTTAATTTAGTGATACAATAAAAGAAAAATCTAACAGACCAAATTTGAACAGGCTTAGATATTACTTAAAAAGTATATAAGTTTTAGTTGTATGATATTGTACTGTCTTCACCTCTTGTGATGTCTAGATCCTATTCTAGGGTTAAAAGCAGGGTTTGATTTGATGGTAATGGTAATAATTTATCAGTGATGTGCGTTTTATGCTTCCAATAGTATAAAAATTTGATTAGAAACTTCCAATCCAAATGAATTTATTAGAGAATTATGCTTCCAATCCTTTCAAAGATACTTCCAAGAGTGCTTTCAATCTTCCAAATGCACATCACTGGTAATAACAATGCCTGGGTAATACTTGTATGTCTATAGACCGGGATACAACACCTGTTGGGCTGGTTATTAGTTGGATCAAACGGGGTTAAAATAGACCTATGGAACTCTTAGCCCATCTTAAGTCTTGACCCACTGGGGGCCTCGTAAAGCAGGTTGGAGGACACTTTCCAGAACCGAAATACCAAATAAAAAAAAAAGAATGCATTAATTCGGAACTTAATTTCAATTATAAATCAGCCTAAATCGACGCCAATTTGGACAAACAATTCAGCATCAATTCAGAACTTTTTGCGATAGTTAAATTATAGTTACACGAATTTTTTCTTTATTGAAAAATGCTGTAACAATTACTTTAAATTATCATAAAATATATATATATATAGAGAAAAAATTATTTATTTTTATAAAAGTTTTTATCATAATTATATAAATTAGTTATGAACCTCCGTTACGTATAAATATTAGCAAAAAATAGTAACATTAGGTTTTTATTCATATATCTCATCTACCCTTAAATTAAACTAAACGAACAATATCATATATAAAAATAATATGGGTAATATGAATTAAAAAAAAAAAATTGTATAAAAATTAAAAAAGTAAACATTAATATAAAGAAACATTAACAAAATTTAATCCTATTAAATTAACCTTGTAAATCTAAATTTTGGATAGTAGTATTACGAACATGATTTTTATTCTTATAACAATGACACCTAAAGAATGCATATAATTATTAAAAAATAAATATAAAATAATCAATTTATGACAATTCTAACACATTTAACGCGAGAAAATTTAGTCAACTTACTTTTATAATTATTAATACATCCTGTAGGGATGATAACGGTCGGGTCCTGCGGTCTTTGCAAAACGTTGGTCATATATGCTTGATCCGTATCAGAGGCCACTCATCTAAATAAGATCACATAATAAAGCAGCCTGGATTCTTTACGGTCTATAAAATTGACGTCACCGCGGGGCCCGGACCGGCCATAGACCGAAAAGGCTAGTCTGAAAAAGACTTGACTGTTAACATCCCTAGCATCCCGTTTGAGACCGAATCTCGAAGTCTTGACTTAAAATAGTATCATTTCCTTGACTTTTGTAATCGTCCAAATATCCAATCGAACTATCTTGTGACATTAGGGAGCCGTGGCTTAAAGAAGTTGGGTTCTCCATCATACGAAGCCGATCAGACTGAGATAGTGCGAGGCTCATAGATCCTTGACTACTATATGCGTTTTGAGTTAATGGACCTTGAGATGAAATTGAATTGGTATACCCGCCATAAGAAGAATTTTGTTGTTTTGCGTTTTTCCTGCTAGAAACACTACTCTGTGATAAATCTTGGGTAAATGGTCCGTTTGGTGTTGGAAGTAAGGGAATGCTGAAATGAGATGATGATGGAATGGAGTTCATATCAGAAGGAATGTAGCCAACGGGATCATGTGTCCTCATGAAATCTGAGTCATAAGCACGACTACCACGACGATCTAAAAGCATAAATTATTTTCATTGTAAATGAATAATGATTATTTTTTAACACGTGTTATAAAAAACCGATATGATACATACTTTCGCTAGCAAGAGGAGCTTTGGCAAATGCTTCGCGCGCATCAACTTGGTGTACTAAACCTTGCCTAAACTTTTCATCCTTTCGATAAGTTCTATGAGGTCTAAATTGTATCATACTCTTTTTTAAGTTATTTAATGCACCTTCCACTAAGCAATTTTTATCTTTATAATGTACAAGAAGGTGGTGCCATAAAGGGTGCTATAGAGCAAAAGATAGAATTTGATATTCATGTCCAATGAAATTAAAATTCCCATAACAAGTGAAATGATTTCATACCTTGCTTAGAACCCTAGGATTACCTAAAATTACAACACCATAACGTGCCCGAGTTAAAGCAACGTTCAATCTTCTAGGATCATTTAAAAACCCTATTCCTTGATGTTCATTGCTTCGGACACAACTCAATATTATATAATCTTTTTCACGTCCTTGAAAAGCGTCAACACTTGCTACTTCGATTTCTTTATATAATTCCTTTCTTAAAGAGCCATTAAATTGCATATAACTAACAACATAACTCCTTTGACCTTCGTATGGAGTAATTATTCCTATTTGAGCCGGCAAAATTCCTGATTTTAAGAACTTTGTGACAACTTTCTCGCAATTTGAAGCCTCCGTACTTTCATTTATATAATTATAAATCATTAAATTTAAGTCAAACCATTAAAAAAACCAAAAAGGATTCGAAGTATCCTCACCGATTCAGATAGGAAGTTCCACTGCTTGAAATTTCCTCTTGGCCTAGATTTGAATGGAAAAACATGGGAGTCTCCGGGGCTGGCCAAGGAAAATCCACGTGTTTTCTCAATCTATCTTGAGTAGTAACTCCATTCTGTAAAGAACCTTCATAGAACATGTTGCTAGGAAATTCTGATAAACAAGGATGCATACGATATTGAACTTGTAGTCGAATAGGCCTTATACCCAAAATAACTAAGCGTTCAAAAAGTGATTGACACAATCCTGCTCTAGCAGCTTTTTTATTCATTATTACAGGGCCAAGCTGTTGATGATCACCGACGAGAACAGCTTGTTTACATCCTAACACAAGCGGTATCATACATTCAGGTTCAGTTGCCTGTGTAGCTTCATCAATTAAAACGGTGCGAAATTTGAATTTTGATAAACGTGGATCACCAGCACCCACACATGTACAAAGAATGACATCGGCATTCTAATTCAAAATCATTGCTCAAATTAATAATTGAACAAATTAAAAACGCCGAGAAGACCGGTTTAAATTTTTTATTACATACCTGCAAAATTTCTCTTTCACATGCACGTTTCAACATCTTGTATTTTTTTTCATCAGAACTGCTCAATTCTCCTTGTTCTGTCTTGAGCTGTATTAATTTTTGCAGTTCGACATGAGTATCATTATTTTGCACTTGTTCATGTAATGTGAGAAACGATACAGGAGAATCAAGTGCCTCACGAGATTTTGCGGTGAGACGAACTACTTTGAGTCCAGTTGCATGTATCTTTTCGGTTAACTGATCTACAGCAACATTTGATGGTGCGCAAACTAAAACTTGACCAGGATTCATCTTGGCGAGATGATAAACAATGGTGGCTGAAGTAACAGTTTTACCAGTACCGGGAGGACCTTGAATGAGACTGAGAGGTTTTTGCAAAACGCTTTTTACTGCATATACTTGTGAATGATTTAATTCTGGCAAGTTTGGAGCAGAAAATCTAAATCACAGAGATAAATATCAAGATAAATGTCAACACTAACAACTCCAATATAATATAATAATTCTTGAAATGGCTCATGGATAAATAATATATAACTTATATAACTTTAAAAATATATGAACCTTTTTGGCATTTGTGTTCTCAGGACTTGGGGGTCTACTTCATGACCTAAAAGCTTGTGATAGATATAACCGCTAACTGAGGTTTCGTCTACAGCAAATGTTTTCATTGCAGCTTGCATTCTATCAAAACTAGTGGATTTCCACACAAAATCTACTGAAAAATTATGCGTACATTCTACTGGAGTATTATCGCTACGACGCAACTCCAAGCCAACTTCATCACTTACATCTATATATCAATATACGTAATAGTAAGATAATTATATGATAGAAAGTTAAATATTCTATTATTGACTTACTGTTTGGTATTTTTATTACATGACCGACGCACTCCCATGATGGATGCAATTCACCACGATAACGAAGTCTCAATTCATCGCCGACAGCCAAACGAACCTCTAGGGGGAAAAAATTTTCATATAAAATAAATATTGTAATTCTGATCAGCAATTTTTTAAATTCTAATAATGAATTAATAATGTAACATACCCCCTGATTCAAGTTTTGGTAAGTAGAACCAAGCAATGCGCTTTTGATTTAACCCAACATCCCATCGTACTACAATATCGTCCTGAGTCTGAGATTCCTTCAATTTCTTGTCATAATCAGCTTCCATCTTTACCAAAGGTCCAAAAATATTTTGATATTGATAGGCATCTTCGTATCTCAATAAAACAGGTAGTGCTTCATCATCAATAC
The DNA here is from genome assembly GCA_910592005.1 of Funneliformis mosseae. Taxonomy (NCBI): domain Eukaryota; kingdom Fungi; phylum Glomeromycota; class Glomeromycetes; order Glomerales; family Glomeraceae; genus Funneliformis; species Funneliformis mosseae. The sequence goes on along the minus strand of CAJVPP010000051.1, from coordinate 39,001 downwards.
CAGGTTTTTCTAAATCTTCAAGAGTTGCTTCCGTATTATCTTTCCACAATTCTTCGAGCTTATTAATTTGATGTGCAGTGATCTGACGAGCTCGAAGTTGTTCTTGTTCGCTAGGTACTTTAACAAGCCATGGAAGAAAGCAACGATCATCAATGAGAGGAAGCCACTGAGAGGTGTCCCAATTCATATCTTTACTGCTAGGCATTGCAGCACAAGGTTGCCTAGTTTATGAGAAAAGGTTTTTTTTTTTATCAATAATTTTTTTTTTTTTTAAATAAAAAAAAAACTGAGAAAAATTTGGTTAATTCATTTTAAAATTTACCGACAAAGCAATACCACAACCGTGTCACTCTTAGCCGGAATAAATCCTAATAAAAAGACGTTCCTGCAGCCACAATTATAGCATTCCAACGTCGTTTCGCCAAGTGGCGATTCCGGGTGCAAAGCGACTTCCTTATGTTTTGCCCGAACAAGGTGATTGATTATATGAGAACCAGAGGTATTTCCGCGAGAATTACAAAACCATTTGTTACAGGTCACGCATCTGGCTACCGAATTTACTGCGTGTATACCGCAATACCTAGCGAAATAGGCTTAAAACGTTAGGCAACCTTAAATGGGGTAATCAAAAAAAAAAAAGGACTATGACATACCTGCATGAGTGTTCCGGTAATTCTCTTTCAACAATAGCAAGGTCTTGGAACGCGTCTAATTCGTCAACACCTACACCGGATAAATCTGGCTCAACGAATTGAGACTGCGAGCCGTCGAGAAAAGTATTGGTTTGTTGAGATTCAAGTGAAAAGTCATAATCATATTGCGAAGCTTGAGTATCTCCCCCGGAATATTCCAAAAAAGAAAAATTCTCATCGTCCTGAGTACCTTGAGTATTTTGAGTACTAAATCGATTCATTTTAAAACTTTGAGAAAAATGACCGCTTTTGATAACTAAGCAGTTTTTATAATACTGCCTAGCTGCGGATATAATCATTCATCACGTGATTATATGGAGTTTTTCCTTTTGTTTCCTATTATGCACTAACATTACTACAAACAGGACAATTTTCATCACACGATGTTGATGTCACACCTTGAAGTTAATCTCGGGAATATCTGATTCTCTATCAACGACGAAAAATGGCCGACCAACCAGCAATAATGGTTGACCCACAACAAGCACAGATGGCTGAACCTTCGAGTCATGATCAAATTGAAAATGTAGAAATGACGAGCAAAGACTATTATTTTGACTCATACGCCCATTTCGGCATACATGAAGAAATGTTAAAAGACGAAGTTCGAACGCTTTCTTACCGTTCGTCTATTTACCAAAACCGGCATCTTTTTAAAGATAAAATCGTTCTTGATGTTGGTTGTGGAACTGGAATATTGTCAATGTTTGCAGCCAAAGCTGGAGCTAAGCATGTTTATGGAGTAAGTGTCATAGTCACTCATATAAAGTTATCTTATTATTATAATTTTAAATAATTTAGTTTTTATTCTTAGATTGACATGTCAAATATTATTGATCAAGCGCGTCAAATTGTCGTTGATAATAACTTAGATGATAGTACGGATTAGTAATATCTTTATACTCTTGTATCCCAATCAGAATATTGTATTTATGATCATTGTATGCCTTTTAGAGATCACCCTTATCAAAGGCAAAATGGAAGAAGTCGTACTTCCAGTTGAGAAAGTTGATATTATCATCTCAGAATGGATGGGGTATTTTTTGCTTTATGAGTCTATGCTTGACACCGTGCTTGTTGCGCGCGACAAATACTTAGTAAGTAATCAATGATTCGTTATTAAATGTGTTAATTGATCAAATGATTAACGTTGTCTTTCGATATGATTAATTAGAGACAGGGTGGGTTAATATTTCCAGACAAAGCAACAATTTATCTGGCAGCCATCGAAGATGGTGAATATAAAGAAGAAAAAATCGGATGTAAATATGATATTTTTTATGAATTTTAATTTATTTAATATTGTAACCAATGATTTTTTTTTTATATTTCAACAGTCTGGGATAATGTTTATGGGTTTGACTTTAGTTCAATTAAATCTGTTGCCCTTAGGGAGCCTCTAGTGGACACCGTGGACGCTAAAGCTATAGTAACAAGTCCATATTCCATAAAGGTATCATCATATTTCAGATATTTCAGAGAGTGCGTTTTTAATTATCTTACCAAATATTTTGCCGCTCTCTCTCTCTCTCTCTCTCTCTCTCTCTTTTTAGGAGATTGATATATACACTGTTCAAAAATCCGACCTATCCTTCTGTGTACAGTTTAATTTAACTGCCACAAGGGATGATTATATTCACGCTTTTATCGCATGGTTTGATATTATTTTTTCAGCTTGTCATAAACCAATTAGATTTAGTACAGGTTTGATTTGTTTTATAGCCTTACTTATATATATATATTTACTATTATCGTATTTATAACATTCGTTAATGATGATTATTCGAAATCATATAGGTCCACATGCTAAATACACACATTGGAAACAGACTGTTTTTTATACTACTGACGCCATCACTATAAAAAGTGGTGAATCCATCATGGGTACTTTATCTTGCGCTCCTAATAAACGAAACAATCGAGACTTGGACATAGAGATTTCTTATGAATTCCATGGAGATACAGCTCCTTGTTCTGAAGTGTGTAAATATAGGATGTGAGTGTATTTATATATATATATATATATATATATTTTTACTATAATACTGTTTCCATTGCTAAGGCAAAAGAAAAAAAACTAAATATGTTTCTCCGTTTATTATCATTTTATTTGTTTTCTCGATTATGACCCAAGGAATTAGGTATTAAATAAATGATTATTTAAATTCAATGTTTTATTATATATATGCTGATAATAGAATCCTGTATTGGTAAAAAATTATTTAATTTACCAAAAAAAAAATTGTATAATAAAATATAAATCTGATCTGTTGTCAATATAAACGTTTTATTCGTTTTACTAATGATGTGATTTTTTCAAATAATTATTAAACCAAAAACATTTTTAGTTTATTTTTTATTTTTTTTTTCTTTTTCCTTTTATTTTTTGCACATACCGTTTCCCTATTAATTCGAAATATATCCGTTATTTACATTATAAATCATTCCACCATTCAATTATTATAATTTGGTAATTTACCCCCCCCCCTTTTTTTTTTCTTTTGTAAAATTGATTAAGATTTAAAGCTAAAAAAAAAAAAAAAAAAATCGGAAGTTATTCATGAATTATGAATATTCTTTTTGATACAGGTAAAGATTGTTCGTTTGGGTTTTTAAATATATTTAAATAACTCCATTATTTAAAATCCATCATAGGTAAACTACTCAAATCTGATAAATCAATATGAGGAATCACTGTTGAATTTAAGCCTCTATTTCCTTTCCTCTTATCCAATCCGGTTTCTTCATCTGATGTTAACACTTGTTGATCATCCAAATCAAATGTCACTGAGCGTTCTCTTTCTTTTTGTTTCCCAGTACTACCATCTAATTCTGAAATGAGCGCAACGCCGCTGCTGCTACTATTATCTTGTTCCTCCATCCCACTAGAATCTCTATGAATATAAATATCAGTATTATGTATACTTGGATAACGAAATGCTAATAATTCCGTATCATTATCCTTGGGTGAAAATGGGGCCCAACCCCTTTCCTTACGATGACCATCAAATTGATGATGATGTTCTTTCTGAAAAGCATGACGACTTCCCATCTTCCGTAATATTGAAGAAATTGAGTGTTCACGTGAATGGTGACCAGGCTTTACGGGAGATACCAAAGAGATTCCGCTATCACGATGTACATTACAAGCATCGTTTTCGCACTTTTCAATACCAGGAGAAGGCGGTGTAGAGTTATTTATTAATGAAGAAAGTTCATGCCTTTTTTCCACATTAAAATGGGTTATCGTATTTGGAGTAGGGGGTAAAGAAGGGGAAGAATTATAATTATAAACGTTATTATTAAGAGATGATGAGGGAGTCGTTGGATTAACAGAAAGGGTGTGCATTGTGTCCGCACTATTGGTCCTGTTAGGAACTGGTTTTGATAAATAGGTAATGAAAGGTGCTTTTCGATGAGAAGAATTCCTTGATCTTACGGTTGACTGAGAAGGTGATGGTGGTATTGAAGGTTGTGCTCTTAAAGACGCTAAATCTCTATCGAAATGAGATGTCAAAGGAGACGAAGTTAAGTTATGATGATTATGATTATTATTATTATTGTTATTATTATTATTATTGGATGGTTTCCCTATTACAGAAGATAATTTCTTTGCAGTTTTTTTAAATATGAATTTTATGCGTTGTGACTTTCTTCTATGATCTATTACAGAGTCCAAAAGTTTAGGGATTGCTTCAGGTTCAATCGAATAAATATCATTTGTTGGAAAGGGTGAAGTATGTCCTTTATCCTTAGGAATTGATCTAGAATTTGATAATGATGGTACATTTATTACTTCAGGTATGACAGGTGGTGTATTTTCTGGTAAAGATGCACTAAATCTTTTTTCGGCTTCTTGAGCTTCTTTTCTTAATTGAGCCTCCAAAGCAACTAATTTTTTCTGTAAATCAACGTATACCAATACAAAATGCGTTTTGGTTTCTCGTGACGAAGGCATCTAAATTATGAAGAAGGGTACGATAAGTGAAGATATAACCTTTTTGTTTTTATAAAAAATAAAAAAAAAATCATCATTATTATTAACTTGATCAAATAAATTAAGCAAGTTAATATTTCTAATTTCACAATAATGAATGTTCTAAGCTAAACTACATTAATTCATCGATTTAATTATCCGTAACATATTACACGAGTACTAAATCTGGACGGATGTAAAATAATAATAATAATAATAATATATATTATTATTATTATATATAAGCGTTAAATAAAAGAAAGAAAACGAACATACCATCCCAGTATGAAGTTTTAAATTTTCTTCCGTTAGAGGAGAATGATTTTTACTCTTCCCATTTCTCGGTAAACGAGATAAATTATTAACATTTGTTGAAATGGTTAAGGTTAGTTCGGTCATTGCATAAGATATGTGAGTTATGCAAGTTTAATATTGGAGGACACGTAAAATAAAATTTTATTCCTTTTTTTTTTTTTCTTATTTTATTTTTATTTTTATTTTTTTTTTTTTGAAAGAGAGTGTAGACAAGTAGTAAACATCGACCGTCGGGTAGGGCAAGTTATTACAACATTTTTTTATTTAAAAAAGAAAATCAGCTGTGGAGGTGATATGCAGATTTGTTTAGCGAAAAGCGGTGATGATTAATGATCACATCCATTTTATAGATAACCCAAAGAACCAAAGGGGGTAAAGTAGAATTTGTAACACGATTGTAATTCCGAATAATTATTTTGATTACTCATAATTATTATTTTGTTTCAAGTTTGGTTCCTTTTTTTTTTTTTAGACATTTGAAAGAAAGGAAAGAAGGGCAAATTTACTGTTACGCGAGAGTAACACGATGCTATTAATGAATATGGTTATATCGATATACATATTTTCGTAATGATTTTTAAGTTAAAAAAAAATTTTTTATAGAGGAACTTTTCATTTACTCACATGGTAATGCTGTTTGTAACGGATAATAATGTAAATTGTGTAACTTATTTTACAATCCTTCTACCTAAATTTAGGTGTTTCCTAATTATCGAGTGCATCAAATATTCAAATATGAATTAAGAATTCAAATTAATAATTTTTTTTTTTTTTTATCATCAAATATATTTAATTACGTTTCTATTTTTAGGTGCGTTCCCTCACGAAACCAATACACATTTTTGTATTGGTTTGTTTTGATATACAGAAAATTTTTAGTTGTTTTTAATCGCGATTAATCGTTTCCGATCGATTTTATTTGTACCGCAGCGAATTTCTTTTAATCACGAAAATCACCAATACGTATTACATGTGTTTCTTTTTTTTTTTCTTGGCAAATAATTTGTCTAAAAAATAAAAAAATGTTGAGAGTTCATCGAAACATCACGGTAATTGGCGAGAACAAATTTTGTGGCCGCGCATTAATTTTGTTAGGTCATGCATCATATGGCGTGATCACACAAATACAAACTAGTTCAAAAAAATATACATATTTGAAGACAATTTGCAAAGGATTTTAATAAGAAAATTTATTATTAAGAGGTTAGTTGTTTGAGAGGAGTGACGTGAAGTAATTATCGCAAGGATAACATCCTTTGAATTTAAAAGCGCAGTAGATTCTTGTGCAAAGTCGCACATTTTCGTTCGGTTAATCAATTCCCGAATTCGAATTGGTAATTAATTAATACATGTAGAGATTGAATATTTTACCTTTAATGGATGTTTTTAATAAGTTATTTAATCTAACTAAAAAAAAAAAAAAAATTCTCGAGAACAAACTAAAACATTGCAACCATTCATAATAACCAAGGTGTTATTGATTTATAATGTTTTGTACATTGAAAAAAATTAATTAAAAAAATGTCCCTTATTTTATTTTTTTGATAAATAAAAATTACATTCATAGGAATAATAATAATATTATACCAATTTAGAATTTTTACCGGATTTCTATTATCATCATATTGATTGAGATGATATTTAGATAAAGGGATAACCATATTTAATTTTTTCCTATAATCGTTTGAATTATCAAAAAAGATGTATGAATTGGTGATATAAAAATATACACAATCATCCTACTGAAGTTTTTTAGGTTTTTCCTATGTTCAAAGAACTTATAATTATACTTTTTTCCATTTCTCGTTTAACGAGAAAAGTTATCAACATTTTGTTGAAATAGTTTCAAAATTGCAATAAGATATGTGAGTTATGCAAGTTTAATATTAGTGGACGCGTAAAATAAAAAATTTTCTTTGAGAGTGGTTGTGGTACGCAGATTAGTTTTAGCGGTGATGATTAATGTATCACACTTATCATTCTACCAAGAATAGGGGGAAGATTGTTGAAAGGCAGGGTTTGAAAGATGGATGGGTTGATTTACTGTTACTCAACGGGAATGTAACACGATACTATTATAGAAAAGATTATATAAACACCCCGAAAACTGACGTTATTTTTGGGATAATTCATTACACGTTGTCACATGTTTTGTTTGACGAATAACGAATAACGAATAACGAATAATGATGATAAATCATGTATTTTTATATAATCGTTCTACCTAATATAGTTGTATCCCTAATTATTCTCGTAGATAAAAAATGTTATTATTATTACAATAAAAGATTAACTATAAATACCAAATATGAATTGAACCCTTTTAATGTGAATAAAAATTAATAAATTGGAGATTATATATAATAATAATTAATAATAATTTTTTTTTTTTCTTTTTTTCGTTTTGCCTGTTTACTTTGATGCTGGTCTCACTTTTGAAATTGATTGTATTCACATCATCCTTATTTTGTTGTCCATCTTCGTTCACGAGATTTAGCAAATTCCACCTCCCTCTTCTTTTGTTCTTCCCTTTCTCGTTCATACTTGACTGATAATTCGTTGATTTCTGCAATTTCTTGTGATGATGGGAAACCAACTTTCCAGAAACCCGGTGGAGTTTGTGGACGACTATATTTGGCACGATGCCGCGAAAGCAACTGTTTCTTATTTTGTATTAAGGTTTCTAAATCATTTACCGACGATTGGCTATGATCACATGTTCGTAACATACTGAAACCTGTCATTTCATAGTACTAGGAAAGGAATATTTCAACATATAGAAAATAATAAATAAATGTTAATTTTTCTTTTGATTATATATGAAATTATTTACTTTACGACAATCACGACAATCTTGCGCCATCAATTGGCGTCTTTCGTTCTTCTTTCGTACAGTTTCGATGTATCTATAACCTTCTCCTTGTTTAGAAGCATCACTATTATTATTGGTCACGCATTTATTCACAATGGAAGGTGGTGTAATAGGTATCAAAGGATCGACATAATCAGCGTCGTTATCTTCGTACATATCGTCAGTTGATGCATGCGACCTTTTCGAATCCGGTTTGAAACGATCGCTATAAGGAGTTCTTATGTGAACTTCATCAAACTCTTCATCCTCTTCGAATTCTTCTCGTAAATCATCTCTTGGTTTAACAGTTAAAGGCTTATAACGTTTATTAGTTACTTCAGCAGAAAACAATTCATCGTTCTCAATTTCCTCTTGCTTGATCATTTTATCTATGGTCCTTTTCTTGTTTGATGACTGGTCATCATCATCCAAAGTGAATTCATAAAAGCTATCTTCAAGATTAATCGCAAGTTCGGGCGTTGTACCTTCGAGTAATCCCAAGTTTTTATTTTTATTTTTCGGTTCTTTATCATTTTCATTCCCTTTGTTTGAATTTTGAATTTCCGTATTTACATTAATCATATTGTGATCAAAGTCATTTCGTAGGTCAACGTAGTCTTGGTTCCAATCCCGATCATGATAAATGGGTTTTGACTCAAGATTATGTGTTTTATCAAGATCATTTTTCAACATTGATCCAGGTAATAGATTCGGAGAAGATAATATATCATGTGAAGTTCGAATATTATCCTTGCAAAAAACATCATCATCACCTTTATTATATGATGACCCAAGTATCAATGCCTTATTGACATCAGATACGTGTTCATCAGTTGATGCAACATTTTCAAGATTTTGAAGAGAGCTTTGGTTACGCGTGTTTGTCACTTCGGTAAGAGCACCTGTCTTTGAATCATTAATGATATCATGAATGATCGTTGGAGATTTTTCAAATTGAACTTTAGTATCTTTATTAGTCGATTCATTCGTACATTCGGGATTCTTTAGCGCATATTTTTGTTCATCCAACCACTTTTTCACACGTTTCCATTCAACAGATCTTTTTTGGTAGTGTTCTTTGAGTTCTTGATACGCTTTGTGTTGCGTTTCAAATTTAGTTTGCAATGTTGTGTATTTATAATGCCATTCATCGTTCAAATCCTCAAGAGCTTTCAAATGTTTTCTCCTACATGATTTCAAAACGATATAATAATAATAATGAGGAAACAACAAAGAATTTATTTTATTAAAATCAAGCAAAAGATTATGTATTGAATGAATACCTTTCGATTTCCAGGAGTACATTAGGTGAATGACGTAATTTAGTAGAAATGTCTTTAATGAATAATACGTCATTCGAAGAGGATCCTCGTGGATTACTTTATATAAAATCATAAATTTAGCAATGATTAATTAATTGTAAACAATTCCATTTTAAACACGTGCTTACTCTCCAAGTTTTTCCTTGATGTCTTCAGTGTCTGACATCACGTTATCAAGGTCCATCAAATCTTTGTCGTGGGGCTTAGAGTCATTAATACGATGCTGCAACATATCAATTTTCTGAATAAGAGCATTATTTTGTCGTTGGGTGACATGGTTAACTTTATTTTGTTCCCTAATAGCTTATAAATTTTATTTATAATAGATAAATGTCAGTCATTTCTTGATAAATATCAAAGAGAGGAGGGAGAGAAAAAAAAAATTGTTTATTCGTTCAAATTACTTTCTAAAGCTTGACGTTGCCATTCAAGTATATTCTGTACCATAGAAGCTGGAATAAAATTTTGTTCCCCAATTTGAGCATTATTCGACATTGCCTGACTTTCTCGAGGGTTATCGAGAGACGCGTTATTACAATTGGAAGAATTCTGCATATAACCTTGCTACTTCTTTTTAGTAAGACTTTTTTTTTATTGTGAAAAGACTTTTTTGTTATGGTTCAGATAAATAAATTCCCAATTTATAATTTATAATCAAATTGAACTGAACCTTTCTTCAGTCAGTCTGAACACTTTTTTGTCAAAACAATAATGACATACGACCGAAGCTGCGTCTTTTCATTTGAATAAAAATATTGGGTTCTGATTTATTATAGAAACATCAAAACAAACGCCAAAAAAAATATTTTGTTTATATTTAACAAATTAGATAAAACACGTTGATCTCTTTCTAAAATTTCATACTAAAATTATTCGGATTTTTCGGGGATAGTAAAGTTAAGCGGACACCATATGACCGTCACAATTTTATTATGCATAATTATATAACGATAACGACGGTCATTCCTGTGTGTGGATTTTTTCTACCCAAACTAGAATCAAACTAGTTTAGCTGGTCTTTTTACTAGTCTTTAAGGGCTTTTTTTAGAAGGTTTGGGATTCAAAAAAGCTACAAGGGTAAAAAAGCTCACGTGAAAGCGGGCTTAACTCAACTCATAAAAGTAAGTTTGGCGCGTTACACATTGGCAACGAAACAGTAAAATCATTTGATCAAAATTAGCTTTCAGATCATTTTATACAAATTTTTATTGAATTTATTATTGTATAGTATAAATTCGGGCCGAATTATATATACATTCTAGAATTATTATTATTATTATTATTTTTAATTTTTTTTTTTTTTTTTTTCAAAATTAAAAAAAAAAAATCCCAAATTATTCTTCGCCAATCTTTGGTGCAAGATAAAATCTAATATAACCAGCATCGTCCATTTTATATTCCACCAGTAGAGGCATATTTTCCGAAAGACCAAGCATAACTTGATCAGATAAGGGTGTTCCTTTCGTGAAATTCATTAGATATTTAAGGGAAAATTGGAGTGATACTGAAGTATTGAGTTCAATCACAACTTGTTCTTCCGGCTAAATAAACGAAAATGATTAATAATTATCTAACCTTTAATTTGCAAGCTTTGAAATTTGCAAAGAAATAACTAACCTTATCAACTGATGGATTTTGTTTCAATTTTACACTTCCGGAACCCATTTCACCTTCTGCCGAAAATACGACCGCGTCCTTTGCAACATCAACGCTCACTTTAGGATAGATGACAAAAAATTTATGAATAATAATCTTTCATAATATAATATCCAATCAATAATGATGTAACAAGTTTTATACCTGACTCACTGATAACCATTAGATCACGACAGATTCTTTGAAATTCGGTCGAAGACATGATAATTGTCGCATCATAATCAGTTTCAGGAATACTTAAGTGTTCTTGATCTATGTCCATTAATTTCAATTCATATTCACTGACCCTTTCATTACCTAATGCAAAGGTTACACAAATTAACGCGAAATCAGAAATCGTAGAAGTCAGATTAACGACCACATAATTAATAAAGATTTTTAAATAAAGCAATTATATATTCATACTTGGACTTTCAAAGCATAAACTTAAACTATCCGCCGAGTTGTCGTCGGCTTTTAAAGTAATAATATCATCGTTTCCTGCACATTTCAATATCTTACTCAAAGAGTTCAAGTTAACACCTAAAGAGAAACCTCGGTCACATCGGTATGGGTGAAACCCCTCTGAGCGAAGCAAAAGTGACACCAACGCGACGTGCGAGTTATCCATAGCTTGAAGTGCAATTCCCGTCTCATTACAATCAAAGTTTGCGTCTGTTACAAGCTCCTTAATGGCTTCAAGTAATTTTTTAAGAAGAGACCCTTGACTTAAACGCGCTTCAAACATTTTGTTAATAATTTTTTGTTAAAGAATTTTTTTTTGTGGTGTAAGGTCGCGACAAAAGGAATTTGTAAAAAAAGATGGGTCAGAATTTGGACCCCCTTAAAAATAAATTGAAAAAGTTGTACAGTTACGTAGATATGTTGTAATATAACCAAAAATATAAAAACCAATAATTTTTTATCCCTAATCAGTTTATAATTCACAATTATTTCGGAATATAAAAAAGGTAATCGGAATTGTGTAAAGTTCGCTGGTAATTACTAAAATTATTTTTCAATTTTTTATTGGATGATATAACTAAAATCAAAAAACTTATCAAATTCATATATGTAATATTAAAAAAAAAAAAAAAATATTTTTAAATATTAAAAATTTTCAAAATGAATACTATTTATAAATAATTTTTGTACATAAATTACATAAATTTTTAAATTTTAATTTTTAAATAATAATATATATTTTAATATCTAATATTTGTGATTTAGATATTTTTACTAAAATTATAATTATTTTAGATAAATATTATAATAAACTTTTAAATTACATATTAATATATAATTTTTTAAAATAAATAAAAGAAATTTTTATTTATAAGCTAAATATGATTTTCTTTTTTAATAAAATAATTTCAGATCTAAAAAAAAAAAAATTTGAAATTTTCTTTCTTTTTATTATAAAACATCAATATTTTATTTTAGCTAAATTTTTTTCTAAAATTTTTTTTTTCTTTAAAATTACTAAAAAAATATATATATATATACAAATAAAAATAAAAATAAAATTATAAAAATTAAGTAAATTAAAATTATAATTTTAATATAATAATAATTATAATTAATAATATTATTAACAGAAAATTTATTAAATAATTTAATATTATATAATTATAATCTTTTAAATAAATTATTTATTTAATACTTTAAATTAAATAATTATTATTATTTATATAAAATAGTTTATCTTTTTATAGCTTATTTTTTTTTTTAAATTTACTATACTTTACTTATAATTAATTTTAATTTTAAGTTATTTATTAAAAAATATTTATAATAAAACTTATAATATTTTTAAAATAAATCAAAAAAAAAAAATAATAATTAATAACTTTTATATTAATTTAAAATCAAAATTTTATTTTTTTAATAAAAGAATATCTTTTATAAGGTAAAAATTTTATTATATTTTATATTATTTATTTATGAAAAATCATAAAATTAAAGTTAAAATTTTTATAATATGTTTTATAAAATTTTGTATTACTATTAATTAAATATAATTAAATTTAAATAAAAATTCTTATTATTTATAATATTAAAAACTATATTATAAGTTAAATATTTCTAAATTAATTAATTACTAAACTTATTTTACTAAAGACAATTTAAAATTAAAATAATTTTTTTTATAATTATCTCATTTTCTATTATAAAATACTTATATATTTAAATTTAAATTTAAATTTATATAATAATTAAATTTATAAAATTTATAATAATAATATATTTTAGCAATATTCTAAATATATAAAATTAAAATTATTATTTTTTTTATAATTTCATATTTTTATTATAAAATAATTATATTTTAAATAAATATAATTAATATAAAAAATATATTTTTTTAATATATCAAATTTAATAATAATTAATAAATATAAAATTTATTTTATAAATATAATTATTATAAAAAATATAATAAAATTATAATTTTAATAAATTATCATTTAAATTATAATTATTAAATATTTTAATTAATAAATTTAAATATAAATAAAATTTTATTTTATTATATATTTTTAAAATTAAATATAACTTTATTATTATTATGATTAATTTTGAGATATATTTATTAAAAATTATATTCATATATATTAATATTTATTTAGACATCTAATAATTAATAAAAGAAATCTAATAATAATTATTTTATATATAGTATTTAAAAATATTAGTTAATATATCAAATATTATTAAAAAATGCTTATTTTTTAAATAAATTGATAATATATTAAAAATTATTAAATTATAAAAGTAAATAATATAAATAATTTTAAAAATCTATATATAATTAATAAATAGTAAAATTATATTTTAAATTATATTAAAAGGTTATTATATTTAAAGTTACTAAATATTCAAAAGTAATAAAAATTTTTTGATTTTAATTTAATTAAAAATATAATATTTTTAATTAATTAAAATAATAATAATTTACAAATAACATTAATATTATTTTAAAAATATTAGTAAAATATTTTTTTTTAAAAAAAAATTTAAATATTAAAATTATTAATATTTTTAAATAATTAACATTTTATATTATTAGATTAAATAAAATATTTTTAAAATTAAAAATAATTTTACTTATTATAAAATTTTTTATTAAATTAGCTTTTATTAATTATAAAATAAAATATAATTTAAATTTTAAAATTAATTTTTATTTAAAATAATTGTACTTATTTTATTTTTTATTACATTTTAATTTTTAATATTATTAGATTAAAATGTAATAAGATCTTAATTTGGTCAAAAAAATTTACAGAATCCTATTTTCTTAACAAACTTCTAATATATGCTTTTTATATAATACTTTTTAATAATAATATAATAAAATAAAAAAAATACAATAAATTTAATATTTTTATTAATTATATAATATTATAATAATAAATAATATATAATTTTTTTTATAATCTTATAAAATATATTTATTAATAGTAATATTTTAAATAAATTTTATTTATAAATTTTAATTAAAATTATTTATAATAAATAAAAAAACTAAATTAATAAATAATACATTAAATTTATTTTAAAAAAAAATTATATAATAAATTAATAATTAATATAACTTATATATTTATATTTAAATTATCATAATTAAAATTTATAATAAAAAATAAAAAAAACATATTTTTAAAAATATTATTTAATAATATTAAAATTAACTATTTAAAACATATATAAATAAATTTATATTTCTATTAAATAATATATATTTTCTCCCTTAAAAATATATTTATATTATAATTTTTTATTATTTTAAATAAAAAATATTTGACTTTAAAATAATATATATTTTTAATATTTTTAAATTGAAAAAAATTTATTATAAAGTAATATTTTTAAAATTTTGTAAAATTTATTATTATTATTAAAAATTTTAATATATAATAATATAATATATAATATAATATATTAATATTTGATATTTATAAAATTATCTTATAATTAAATAAAATATTTAATTATTTTTAATATAACAATTTAATTAGATAAATAGGTTAAAAATTTTTTAAAAATTTTTAAATCTGATTTACTTAATAAATAATCTTATATAATTTTAAAATAAATATAATTAATTTTTTTGTTTATTAAAATAGTTTTACATTTATACTTTTTTCAACATTTTATTTTTATTATAAAATGAAATATTTATAATAAAAATTTTGCATATATAATTTTTACTTAAATTTTTTAAAGTTTTATAAGTCACTATCATAATACATTTATATTTTTTTATTACTTCTTTTTTACTTACTTACTAACTACTTAAAAATTCAAATTTTATTAAAATAAAATCTACAAATATTATAAAAAAAATTGCTAGTTTAAATATAATATTATAGTTTTAAAAAAATCTGAATAGTGTTATATAATTCATAAAATAGTTAGTCTTAAGATTATATTTATCAGTAGTATTAATTAAATAATGAATATTATTATAATTATATATACAGTTATCCTTCCTTATAGTCATAGGCCTTGAAATCACTCAAAAATATAATTATAAAGAAGTATGCTTATATAGAAATTTGAAAAATTTTAAATTTTTATAAAAACTTATAATTTTTTATTTTTAAATTGAAATTATTTTATAATTTTTCATTTTATTAATAATTATAATTATGCTAGATTATATACTTATTTTTCTCTTTTAAATGATTCTTTTTTTATAAAATTCTGATTTGTATTAAATCTTCTTGAATTTTATATTTTACTATTACCTCTGCAAATACTACTACTATATATACTTTTTTTATTTTGATTATTAAAATACTTTTTATGATCACATTTTCTTTTTATTTATGCAAATAATATATTTACAAATTTTGTATGTTATTATTAAGGATTAGTAATCTTGATTTAATCTATAAAATGTAAGTCTTTATTGTAGATTTTACTGTAATAGCTATAGGTTCAAGTCTCAGTTGAAGTATAAAACTAGATAATTTTTATAAGAATTTTATATATAACTAAATACGTAGATGTATATACTAATATATATTATAAACCAATTAATTATACTTAAATATTAGATTTTAAAGAATATGTGAATATAAAAAAAGTTAAAAATTGACAGAAACTTAGCCTTCGCTGATAGATTTATAATGGATATTATCTTATATCTTCAAACTTAAGAACTTTTACACAAGTAAGAAAGTGATTAATTAATAATTAATAGATTGAGTTTATAATGATAATAGACTATATTACATTATTGCAATACCATCTAATCAAACTGTCATTAGAGGATAGAGGCTGAATTCAATTTTTAGATAAATTTAATACTATAGATACAAAAATCACTATCTATATAAAGAATCTGATCTTATAGTCTCAGAAGTTATCAATAGAGTTAAATCCTATAAATTAGATTGATAAAAATAAGGTATGACAAACTCTATAGTTAAAGTGAGCCTTTTATCTAAAGGTGATAGTATCTAATAAGGTTTAATAAGTCTGTGACAAAAATAATAAGCTATTGTAGGTAATCTATACTAGATAGTAACTATATAAAGATATATTTCTAAGTGGGTTAACATATTTTTTAAGGGATCGAAGACCTATAAAGGTAATCTTCAGATGGATAAAAATATGAATCTACTTAAAATATGTCTACAGCTTATCTTCTAGTTATCATACATTAATAGAAAAAAATTGTATATGTTATTATTTTTTTTAATTACAATAGATTTATAATTATTATTCTATTTTTTTTTTCAAAAAATGCTAGTCTAATTAAAAAACTAATTATTAAAAATAAATCAAAAGTTTCTTGTTTTCTTGATTTTATTTCTTATAATCTTATTAATTGTAAATACTTTCTTAATATAACTAAATAATTTATATTAAATTTAAAAGTATTTATTATTCAAAATAATTAATAAAGTTTTTAATCTATCAATGTCTTTTTTTGAATTATTAAAGATATTTTTTCATTATCATTATTATTATTATTTTTAGCTTTCTTTAAACTAAATTAATAATTTTGTCTTCTATAAGATTTTTTTTAATTAAAATTTCTTCATTAATAATTTGATATATTATCATTTTTTTAAAACCCTCAATATGAATTTTAATTTTATTTATTTTTATATTTTGAATTTTATTATCATCAATATTATTATCATTTAATAAAAGAATTCTAATCTTGATTTAACAATTTTGTATAGTTTTTAACTAACATTATTTTAGACTTATTTAACAAAATTGATAGCTATTTTAATATTTATTTTATTTATTTTATTTTTCTAATTAATTAAAATTAACTAATAAATAATACTCATTTTATATAATTAATTCTAGAATTAAATTGACAAATTATATGTTTACAAAATTCTTGTTTATATGTATTATTCCTATATTCATAGATTAAAGATAGGTTATAGTATTTGGTAAAAAGTATACTAATTCAATATTAGTAAGTTTGATTTTAATTTAATTCTTGTTTATTATCAGATTTATTCTTTATTAATTGGTTCAAACTTTTTGAAATTAAAATAAAATTCAGCATTATCAATCAAAAGTAAAAATATTTTATCTATTATGTAAAATAATAATCAAGTTTATTCAACCACTCAATAAAAATATCTGATATCATCTATGCCTTAAAATTAGTTTTATAAGTCATTGGTAATGTTAATCTATTAAAAATTTTAAAACATCAAGGGTTTAATGATTTTCCAATAATAAGAGTATAAATTTTATGAATTTCTGTAACTTTTGCATAAAAAAGAATTGAAATTTGATTTTTATTTTATAAAATAAAGTAAATTAAAAAATAAAAATAATTAAATAATATATTAATAAATTAATTAAATAAATTGAATTTTTAATTTTTTATAAATTCACCTTTTTGTCCTGCTATTACATTTGTACTAAAAGTTTAATTAAAATTCATATTAAAAAAAATCCGGTTTCATCTGCATTATAAATGTTTCTTTATCGTATTTACTTAATAATGCTTGTAATTTTAATCTTTTTGTAAAAGTGTTTCAAGAGATGCATTATTTGCCTCTTCAGAAAATTAACTTTTTTAAGTCTGTTTCTTATTTTAAATTTATAAATCCATCATTACCACATTTTAAATATTTAATTTCTTTGTAAACTTCAAACCTTTTTGTTATAATATCATATCAGTTAATGGAATTCCAGTTGTTACAGCTTGTGAGGTTCAGATTTGCATAGCTTTATCAAGTGTTGGAAATTGAACTGAAAGTTGTTTATATTTTGTGAACTTGCTTGAATATTTAACCACTTTCCCGGTCTTGCCATATTTTGCTAATAGTTGTTCTATCAATATTTAAGTAATTATATTTTGTATTAAAAAATAATGCAACATTTACTTGAGTTGCATAAGAATTACTTGACATATATTCACGGATTCCTTTTTTAATGTCTATACTAATAGAGGTTCTATTTTTTTTTTGTAAAGTTGTAGGACGCGTTGGTGGCATAATTAAAAAACGCGGCTATCACTTATTTTCATTTATTTAAATAGATTTAATTATCACGTGATGTGATTATATAAAGGGAAAATACTGTATCTTAAATAATTTATACTCGGCTTTTATAGTGATAACTAGCCAGTAAATTTTCATCCAGTATCCACGGGGTAAGTGATAAGATCATGATACAGACAATAATACAGGAAATTAAAAAAAATATAGAATAAATAAAAATGATTTATTTGGTGTAACTGATAATACGAGATTAATTATAATATTTATGTTTAGAGGAGAGTTGAAATACATATTAAATGTTCGGTGATTTAAAAATAAAAATAAATGTTTAGAGATTTACTAAATAAAGTCATTGTGTAATGTAACGTAAGGATGATCATACAACTACAAGAATCGGCGAGAATTAGTATTCGCAATGTGGTTGAATCTTTGATATTTCGAAATGACTTCTTTGGTCAAATTTGAGTCTCATTTCTGTGTCGAATAATTTATTATGCCTAAAAGGCAATCGATCAACATTAAAATTTCAATTGAAACAATAAGCCCAATTAAATGTCAATCTAAAAGCAATAAGCCACCCAACCCATCAAATCATTTACTCTTTACATTTTGGTTAACATTTAAATAAAATCACAAGCCACTACAAAAAACTATATATATAATTCGTATCCATAAGGAGGGAGGGTGGGGTGTCATCATTCCGAATCTAATATCTATTCGCAATCGTAGCATATAGATTACCTAATCGATTAGTATTAGGATTAGGATTAAGAGTACTCTATATTAAATTCGCGGTCAAAATTGTGCAGATCGATTTGACCAAAAAAAGAGTATCTTGGGCAAGTGTTTTGTTGATCTTAAAATGGGAACTTCGTGGGGATTATTAATATTTTTTATTTAAAAAAATTATATCATACAAAGACCCGAATAGGAAAAATGTAGGGTCTGTTTTCTTCTCTACAATAAATAAATATATAAATAAAGAGAAGGTGTGAATATATAAAAGGTGACTATATAGGAGGACGAATACTTAAATGTTATAATCAAATGATCATCACACTATACTTGGATATTCATATTTCTACAAATCCGCAAAACCTAGATATTGTAATAATAATCTACTAAAAAAAAAAAAAAATAATGGATAATTTCAAAATTTACGGAACAGCCGATAATATCCAAGACATTTTTGAAAGATATCTACACGTTTTATGATAAAAAAAATTGTGCCGCTATACTATATTTTATTTCAAAAAAATTTTTTCTGTAATTTATGAAACAAAGAATTAGCTAAAAATTCGTCAATAATGAACTTTATCAAAGCTAAAAGAATCAATTTTCCATCTCGATGTTTGTTGTACAATGATTGGATATTCGAATAACCATGAAATTTATGATTGATTAATCGAATAAAATACAAAATTTTTGACCGATTCGGACCTCTACTATTTACCTTTTTCAGTAACAATAACAAAATCATTTTACAACAAAATGGCGTTTTGCGAAACGTAAGGTTAATTACTAAACAATATTTTAAATTTGAATGTTGAATATTTATTGATTAATTACTGATCAAATAGGAAATTAATAGAAACCAAAAAAAGTAAATCGATAATCCGATAAGATCAAATTGGATTTTGACATTAAATCTTTTGACAACAAATATAATGTAATATTTTTATGTGTAAGATTCATTAATATATAGAAATTAGCAGGTTTGCTTATCATTTGAATGCAGCGTAAAAAAAAAAAAATAAATAAATAAATAAAAAATAAAAAATAAAATTAACCAACAAAAGCAACATCACAGCTTCCCCATAAAACTTATTTTTGACTTTTTGTTGATTATAAAAAAATTTGTCAATGAATTCTGTTCGTCCAATGCACGTTTTTATTCTTGTCATTTCTTTGCTCTCAACTCTCGCTTATTGTTTAATAAGTCCCAATGCTCCCACTGCTTCTAAGCAAAGCTTTATACCAACAGGTCGTAATGGTCTTGTTAATGATAAAATCAATTTTATTGGTGGTAGTGTAAGCGATGACGACTTTTCAATGAAATATTTTTATTGGGAACTCAATAGAGGTCTAGAACTGAAGTTTAACTACAAAAATTCTACAATGGGTCCAATGATTAAAAGAGCAGATGGTAACGATGAACAATTGGTGCTTGATGGGGAAATTATGGCAAATGTATGCGTCATATTTACTTATACTCACCTAGAAGTTGAATTGTTTGCATTTCTAATTGTCCAATTTTTTTTTTTGTTTTACCAATAAAAAATGTTTAAAAGACACAACCAAAAGTTCTTTACAAATTCGACTTAAATGACCCTGGATTAGTGTCTTTCATGAAACTGACGGTCAAAGGTAGAAAACCAAGTCAGATCTTAATATTCTAATGCTTGTGTTACGTTTGGATACTGAAGCGGTTTCCTATACTTTAGAACCTGAAAAATTTTATACTGAAGTCGTAAAAGATGCAAGCGCCACTTTATTACATGATGGTAAAATTGTATACGTCGGTGGGAAGATACGTGGTAATTCTGAATTTGTTAGCCCTTTCATGGTAAGAATATTTAATATTTCAATTTGTTCCTTACATTCAATTCATCTACTTATACTCGATTTGAACAATAACAGGTATTGATATATGACACCACGAATTCAATTTGGACTCAAATGGTAAAGGATCAGAATATATTTTTCCACAAGAAATAACATGTCCACATAAAAAATACATATTCTAAATGTCAAGATTCGTTTATAATTATGACAGAGGATTAAGAGCAGCGTCAAAGGTAGAGATCCTATTCGCAGAGCTGGACATTCGGCAGTTTTAGGTAACCTTATCATTTTTCGCTCAATGCAAGAAAATATTTTTGATCAAGTTCTTTGAATGCAATTTCTTATTTTTTTTCTTTCAGGTCCTGATGACTTGATTTACATTTATGGAGGTTATAGCGAAGGAGCTGTCGGCAAAGAAGTGGCATTCATGACCTTAGATACGAATACATGGGAATATACTTTCCTTGATTATGAAACCTCCCCAACCGAGATTCAATCATACCACGTTGCAACCGTCTATGGCAATTTCATGGTTATCGCCTTTGGTATGTGTTTAGATTAAAGGCGATTTTTTAATTTTCTTCCGAGAGATTTATAAATTAATAAAATTTTGTAGGTTCAATTGGTGATGATTCCAAAGGAACGAGGATTACCAATATTTTTGATTTCAAACAAAAAAAATGGTTGGCAAAAAAAGAGGCCAGTAGTGATTCGAATTATCAAGCCACCGGATGTAAGCTAGCATCGGAAAGAGCCGCAATTTTGACATCGGTTATTATGTCTATGTTCCTAATTCTTATTTTTCTCGCGTAATTATTTTTTATTTCTGGTTAGCGTTCTCAACTGGTGTAATCATTGTTTCGCCAGCAGAATATTCTTGTTAGTTGTATATAAATTATTTTTATTGAGATTATGATTTTGAAACTCATATTTTATAAATTCTAAATAAAGAACAAAATATATTTAACTCTTCGATAAAATGATAAAATATCTATTTGTGACGACATAAACATTTCTTCAAAGTTAAAAGTTCCGAAAGTAACGGCTTTGGAAATCAAAATTTGAAAGGCGCGGCGTAGTAAGAAGAATTATATCTAATTTAAGAGATAGTGTTCGTTTGGTACTGCGAGTGAGATTTTTTGTATTAAAATGATTTTATCATTGTTCTTATGAATCATCTACTATGAGGAACTAGATATTTATTGAGAGTCAAACTCAAATAATATTACTGATTTTTTCGCGAGAATGTTTACAATTGAAAAAAAAAAAAGTTCATTGGATTAAATTGTTAGAAATTTGTAAATTCAGAAAAGAAAAAATAGCGGCAGATTATGAACAAACATTCTTATATATATTATTTTATTATTTTATGTTATTTATACGAAATCGAACATGCGTCACAGAATTACCAATCAAAAAAAAAAATAATTCATTTATTAAAGTTCTATCTTTTACGATAACATATAATGAATCAATAAAAATTTCGACTTTTGCCAATTACGATATAATTTATCCGGGCGACGCTATGTAAGTCACAATCATGTAAAGTTAGCTTGTTTGTTTTATATAAGGTGGTATGTGGATAAATCTGTCGGGTAAATTTATTGGATGAATTTGTTGGTACCTTCATCCTATAACCCAGTAAACGATTTTGAAAAAAGGAAATTATCAAAGGGTTGGCAAACTTGAATATATCTCTTAACAGCTCTAGTTGAAGATAGAATGGAATATCTAGTTACGATTGAGTTTCAAATATCAAGGAATGTCACGAGAGGAAAACTATTGTCGAGAAGTCAAAAAAAGAATCGGCAATGAAAAAAATTAGGGATACTCTTATATATGAGAACCACTTTTTCTTTAATGACTTTTTAAAAATGATAATTATACTTTGGTCATGGAATAATTTGCGACTGCCAAAGTTTAATTATCTGAACCGGATAATTACGCCACAACTTCACGGATAACTTAACAGCTACTACGAGCAATGCATTTATTTGATTCGTGGATTTTGCCGTGACAAAATGCATTGCTTACCGGTGAAGTTACTATAAAAAAAAAATGGTTCAGTTAAATAATCTTCTTTTTAATATCTGAAATCACGTGTAACACGTCAAATCCGGGCGACGCTAGGACGGTTCATTGGTGGAGTGGTATCACGTGGATGCATTTAATGATGAAATAAATGACCGAAAAATTTGTATGGAGGGTATGCATTTAGAACTTTGTTCCTAGCTTGGTGCTAAGCTAAAAAGTGCATATAGAGAGATATAGGTGGTGCACTTAGAGCAATTTGATTTTATCTAGATTAATCTTGCAAAATCATATACAAGAAAATAAAATGAATTTAGATATGGCCTTTTATCAAAATTTTTATTTATTTATATGTTTAAGAATGTCCGAAGCGTAATAATGTCAAAGATCGATCAGCAGTGCAATTTTAAGTTTGCATCAGCTTTTTTGTTGGTGCACCAAATTTGTATTAACTTAAATTGGGCAAACCTAAACGCCTAAATTTTTAAATTCGTATCCTTTTTCCCTTATAGGGAAAAAAAAAATTTCATGAAAGAATATCATGTTAAAGAAATATTTAGTATATTTTATTACATTATTAGTTGGGATAAATTCGATAAATTCACAATCGACATCTTTCATTCCAACAAAAAGGTTTGAACATTCTGCAACGCTTATCGATGACAAACTTTACATCTTGGGTGGTTTAAGCCTATCATCAAAAGTACCAAATGTCACGATTGGAAAGGAGTTTTTTTATCTGGATTTTTCAACTTCATTTGATAATCTTAATAAGGTTCCATCACATTGCGATAGTGCAACAGCTAATGGAGGTTTAAAAAAAATACTTTGGTTTTATTTGGAGGATTCAAATTTATTAATGTAAAAATGGATTTGGTATACATGTATGACACCAAAAAGAATTCATGGGATATTCCTACAATTGAGGCTAATAGAACAAGAGCTTTATTTGCTAGTATCAATGATTTGGGAAAAATATATTATTTTTGTGGATCTTTTAATGACAGCGTTGTATTTGAAATGGTCATTTTAGATACGATAAATTTTCGTTGGAGAAGAGGGAGACTCATTAATGCACCTATCTCTAGAGAAAATTATGGTTCTACCATTTTACCAAATCAAATTATCGTTTATTTAGGTGGGTTTATAAAGATCAAGAGAATTTATATAAACATTCAATGAATGATGTTTACTTGTATGATACCGTTAATGACATTTGGACCACTAAAGTATGTAAAAAAATTTAATATAAAATATATCGAAATGATTACGATTTATCTTTATCGCTTTAATATAGACAACTTCAGGATTAGTACCTTCTGATAGAATGAGTTTTTCTGTCGTTCCTGGTAAGTTTTTAGTTGGGTTTCAAATAATCTTGGATATTTTTTTTTTAAGTAATTCCTTAATCTCATAATAGGGCTTGACGGTCAGCGAATAATAATTTTTGGAGGATTAACTGTAAAAGAAAATACCGATTCACTTTATCTTTTGGTAATATTATTTTGTGATTTAATTTGATTTTAAATTTCAATTTTATTTAAAAAGCATATACCTCTTATCTTTTAATAGGAAATGGTTATAATCATGAATTTGAAAGTGATATTCTACTACTTGATATTAGCAATAATGATGAATATGAATGGACGACAGATCATCAATACCGATACAAATAGATACACCTACCACGCCAAAATATTCAGATAATAAATTTCCTTTAATTGGCGCGATTATAGGCTTAGCTGGTATCAGTTTATTACTTCTTTGTGCTTTCTTTTTATATAAATGGAAACGCAAACGAGTCAAAGGATACATTCTTAAATTTAAATTTATTTTGACATCATCTTTGAAAATAGATATTTCCATATGTATTGACTTAACCGATATTCTTTTTTTCCTGTTTTTATGTGTGCTTTATTAATGCTGTGATTTCATTAACTTCCTTACCACAAGTTATCTAGTTATTACTAAGGCTACGGGTAAAACCTTAGGTTTCGACAGTACCGTCGAAATTTAATAGTCTAATCACATATCGAGTTTTCTAAGTAAATCGTCTGAAATCAAAGCGATTGTATTTTAACATGACAAAGTATTTCAAATTCATATTTGCAAGATTATAGATCATATCAAATCAAAAAAAAAAAAACAGTAAATAAGTTTAACAATTAGTTCTCGTAAAAACAACTTGAAATTTACAGCTTTATATTAAAACGTGTTACATTTCTGTATATAAGATTTTGATGACGATCCTCTATTTTTCTAGAAAAAAAGACAGAAACGTGAAAACTATTTACTATAAATCAACTTTCCAATATTATTAAAAAAAAAAGATGGTATTATTTACTTTATTAAATGTAATATTAAATATTTAAATTGCATTATATTTCAATTGGATATTGTATCACAATTACTTACATTTAATTTGCATTATTTATATATAAAAATCTTTTATTTTATATTGATTCTACATGTAAAAAAAAGAAAAGTTTATTGAATAAAGAAAAAATGAAAAAGAAAATATAACAATGCAGACTGATGATACTTTTAACAATTATATACATCAAGTATAAAAACGTTGTAATAGCTTATAAAATAGTATATATTTAATAATATTAGCAAAGTAGTACTTTAAAAAGAAGATAAATTGATAAAAGTTAATCTTTAATATAAAATTCTTCAACTTAGCACTTTACAACATCTCATAATATATCAATTTTTGATAAATTATTTAATGAAAAATTTTGACATTTGATCTCATGATAATATAACAACATTTAAAAAACTTCTATCATTTAATTTTGTAATGATTTACTTTATAAATTTTATAAAAAAGAAACTGTATAGCTAAATAAAAGATATTTAATTAGTGTTCTTTTATTTGCAGAATTATTAATTAGTATATTATTTGAATTTTCATCTTAGTAAATTAAAAAAACATTATTTGAAATTATTGACAATTATTATCAAACTTCTTATATATATATCTAAAAATTATTATAATTTTTATTATAATACTATAAAATATAAAAAAATAGATATCATGAGAAAACTTAAACTTTTATTAAAACTTTGATTTTATCTATTCAATAATTTTAAATATATTACAAAAAAAGTAATTAAAGAGATTTAAGATTTAATAAAAATGATTAAAGAATATGTTAACTATTTTTAAAGTATGATTTATAGAATATGAACTTTATATACTAATGTAATTTTTATAAAAATAAATATAATAATATTATAATTGAGAATATTAAAGCAATTGATTAGTATAACTTTTTTATAAATCTAATAATTATTATCTTTTAAATATAAATTATTTACTTTTTTTAAATCACAAAATATATACATTTTTATTTAAAATATAAATGTTAATATATTCTTTATATTATATTATTATAATCATAACAATTACCTTGATATTTTAATTTTATATAAAATTTATTATTTAAATAAATATGATAAAATAAAAAGTATAATATTTTTGTAAACATATAATCAAAATCTCAATTTTTTATATAAAATGCAAAAAAAAATACAATAAATAAGATTTTTTTTTTTATTATTTATATTTAAATAATTTTTTTGAAAATAATATAAATATTATAATTAATTTTTTATTACTTTTGAAAATATTTCTATATAACTTTTTAATAGTATTTTTTAATAGTTTAAATATAATTCAAGTACTTATTAAGATTTAAGAGAAAATTTATTAATATCAAATAATAAAATTAATAAGAAAATATATAAATAAATAAAATTGATACTAGATTTTGATACTATTATAAATTTTTATAAAATTATTAGTAAAAAAGATATAAAATTTATATTTATATAATATATTATTTATATTAAAATTGTTTCAAATTTTAAAAAGTTATATCTTTAATATATAATCAATAATGTATATTAATTTTATATGCTAATTGTTTTTTTAATTAAAGATCTGATATAGTTATAAATATAATTTCATTTAAACAATATTAAAATATCTTTAATAAAATAAATATAATTATAATTTTAATCTAAAATAAAATTATTAAAAATTATTATATAGATAAATTTCAAATTTGTTTAAAATTTCTTACTTTTTTTAATAAAAAAATTTAAATAAAAAATTTATATATTCAGTCAGAACTTATTATAATAAACTTTTAATATAATAATCATTTAATAAATTTTTTTTTTTTATATGTTTTGTATTAAAGAATTTTGATAAAATAATTTTTTCAAAAATTTTTATAATAAACTGAGAAATTGTTATATTAAAGTCTAAATATATATTATTCTTTATTATTTTTGTATTATTTAGAAAAATTAATGAATTATTTTTTTTTTATAAAAAAAAAACTTTGTAAATTAAATATTTCATATTTTGTATTTTTACATTTCTATTTATTAATTTTGAATTTTAAAAATTTTAGAATCAAAAGTTTGGATTTTATTTATATTGTAATAAAAGATTTAGTTAGATTTATTGATTGCTAATTATTATTTATTAAATTTAAATATAGTAAAAAGTATTTTCTTTTTCTAAATTAATATAAAATAATTTATTAGCTAAGAATTAATCAATTAAACAAAAATTTTTTTACAAAAAATTTTGATTATTAATTAAATGTTATTAGTAAATTTTAAATTATATATAATTAATTTTAAGATATAAACATTTTAATTTTTAAATAAATTTAAATTAATATAAATTTACCAATTCAATTAGCTTAATCAATAAATATTTCAAATAAAATAAATAAAATCAAATGTTTTAAATTATTTTATATTTAATATTTGAAAATATAAAAAGATTTTAAAATAAAATAGTTTTAATTTTTAATAAATATTATAGCATATTTTGAAGATTTTTCAGATTTATATTACTTAATTTTCAGATTATAATCTCTTTATATTTTTAAATATTTTAAAAAATATTTTTTTTTAACCATAATTATAAATAGTATCTCTTAAATAATTTTATATTTTGCTAATTGCAATATTATTAAAATTATATAACTTATATTTAACTAAAATTTAAGATTAGGTAAAGACTAATCTTAATTTAATAATCCTAAGAAAATTATCAATATCAAAGTTATTTAAGAATTATTTTTATAACAAAAGATATTTATAATATATATAAAATAATTAGATTTTTTTATAACTAGAAATTTTAATATTTATTAAAATCATTTGATCTATTTATTAAAATTTTAATTATAACTAAAGTTGCTTGTTTAAACTTATTTTAGATTTGACAAAACATTTAAACTTTAGTTTTACTAATTTTTATTAAGATTTTGATATAATTTCATATTTTTATAAGTAGATTTTAAATAAGATTTTAATATAATTTCATTAAATTTTACTTTTTCTATTTTAAAGAATTGTAAAACCTTTAGATTTTGTTTAGCAACCTTAATTATAACATTTAAAATTATATTTTTTTATATTTTACTTAAGCTATATTGATTTTAACTTTAATCAAAATTAATAATTTTTTAGAATTATGATTTTTAGTTTAGAATTAGATTTAATTACAAAATTTTTGCTAATTTTGATCAAAATTGAAGTATTAATTTAAAATTAAAATGAATAGTTAATTTATAATTACAATATAGACAATTTGCAATAATTTCTTAAAATTAGTTTTTTTACAACATAAAAAAAGATTTTTTATTTTATATTTATTTTTATATTTATTTACATTAATATTATATAATAAATAATATATAATATATGAACATTTTGCAATAAAAAGAGAGAAACTACCAAAAAAAATCTTTTAAGTTAATATTAAATCTGAATTTATTTTACTAAAAAATAATATTTGACCTGAATATCTCTTATTAACTCATAAATAATATATAATAAAATGTATTTTTTACAATAACTTAATTAATATTAATATTAGAAATATGATTTACTACTATTAAATTCTTTCTTTTATAAAATGATTCTAATGATATCACAATTATTTAATTCTAATTACTGATTAGTTTAAAACTGAGATATTTAGGATAATAAAATATGAAATCCTATTGTAATATGCAATTCTGATTAGAATAAGATTGCTTGTCTAAATTTATTTTAAATTTGGCAAAATGTATAAACTTTAGTTTTGCTTTATATGATTTATCTTTTCCATAATTTTGCAGATTTTTTAATAAGGTTTTAATATAATTTCGCTAAATTTTATTTTTTTCATTTAGACAACTTGTAAAATTTAAATTTTGTCTAGCAATCTTAAATTAGAATTTATATATGAACTCTATACAAACTCTAATTTGAATTATATAAGAAATTTTTAGAATCTTGCTTAAAATTTTCTTTTTTTCTATTATAAAATACTCATATTATTTAATATTATTACAAAATTTAAGATGCTTCTAATTTAAAGATTTTTTATTATAAAGAAGTATTCTTTAAATTTACTCTTTTAAATAAAATAAATAATTGTATTTTAAAAACAAATTTAACTAATCTTTTTCATACAAATTATTATTAGATTCAATTTTAGTTTTTTTGTTATATGATTCTGTAGATAATTCTTCTAATGCAATTGGTCGTTTATTAACATTTTTTGAATCACTTTCATTTATTTTTGAATTAGAAATTAAGCAGTTTTCTAAAAATATATTTAAATTAAATTAATTGATTTTAAATAAAACAAATTAAAAATAATATAAAAAAATATATATATATATATATACCCAAGTTTTCAGTTAATCCTGTTTTATTATAATTTTTTTCAACAATCAGGCAGCTTTCTA
The DNA here is from genome assembly GCA_910592005.1 of Funneliformis mosseae. Classification (NCBI taxonomy): domain Eukaryota; kingdom Fungi; phylum Glomeromycota; class Glomeromycetes; order Glomerales; family Glomeraceae; genus Funneliformis; species Funneliformis mosseae. The sequence continues at coordinate 9,351 of CAJVPP010000051.1, read as the reverse complement.
TTATAAATTAAAATTAAATAAGATTAATTTATATTTCAAAATTAAAAATATTGTAGAAAGAAAAGAATTACCCATATCTTCAGTTACTCCTGTTTTATTATAAATTTTTTCAATTAAACAGCTTTCTATTATAAATTGAAATTAATAAGATTAGTCTTATATTTTAAATATAAAATATTATAAGAAGGAAAGAATTACCCATGTCTTCAGTTAATTCTGTTTTATTATAATATTTATCAGTAACTTTGTAGCTTCCTAAAAATAAATTGAAATTAAGATTAGTCTTATATTTCAAAGATAAATATTGTAAGGAAGGAAAGTTTACCAAAATCTTCTGTTAATTCTGTTTCATTATTATCACTGATTGGACTATTTCTTTCCAATTCTGAAATACATGATACCCTACAACTTTCTAAAACATTGAAATAATTAAAATTAGTTTATAGATAAAGTTGAAATATAAAAGAAGAAAAAAGACAATGTTAAATAAAAACGTTACCAAATTCTTTAGTTAATCCCGTTTTATTAGAAGATAATTCTTCTTGATTTAAAATTTCATTTAATTTTACAGTATAGTCAAATATCCTGCTTTTATAACAAGATAATGGATGATTAATAACAGCCGGTTCGTCCTCTGACATAAAAATTAATATGTTTAGTTGATTATTAGTTAATAAGAACAAATTAATGATGAATATTATTTACCTGATACAGGAATTCGAACATATTTAGATTTATAATATACATTATACCATTTACTAAAATAATTATTTAACTCTTTGGCAGTTGGTCTTTTATTGGGATCATGATTCCAACATTTTTTCATTAATTCTACATATTCAGACATAGTGCCTTCAATAATTTTTGGTCTTAATCCTCGACAAATACTTAAAGCAAGTTTAAAATCATGAGGCATATTATTAAAAGCGGGAATACCAGAAGTCATTTCCCACATTATGATACCAAAGGAGTATATATCAGCGGCTATTGTATATGATTCTCCACGCAATACTTCAGGTGCAATAAAAGGAAGCACCCCATAAATTTCATTCGAATTATTAGGTTTATCAGCCGGTCTACTCAATCCAAAATCACTAATATACATACTCTTTTGGTCCCATAAAAGTAAATTACCACTATGGAAGTCGCCATGAACCAAACCGTAATCATGCAGTGCTGAAAGTGATCTTGCTACAAAATATAGATTTCTATACTTGTCATTTGGATTATATTTTTTAATCATTAAATTAGATCTCAAGTTGCCATTTTTTATTTCTTCTAATACAATCATGTAATTTAATGTTTTGGGGTCTCGAGTTATTCCAAATAAAAAAATGCTTGCTTTATCCGCTAAACAAATAAATTTTAAATACTTTTTCCACTAAAGAAACAAAGTCGGTGTTAAAAAAAAAAAAAATTGAAATGCATCAATTTGCATTTCTAATAAAAAAAAACAAAATATTAATAGAATTTACCTCAATTAAAAAATCTTCATGAATATTTGAGGAATTATTCAGACTTTTTAACACAACGTACAATCCATTTTTGTCACTTTCGTCAAGAGGGGATCGAATTTTATCGTTCTTTGCATTTTTATAATCTTTATCTTTAAGTGAAATAAAATTTCTTTTCCACTGATTGTTTTCGCTATCATATTTTTTAATGTATCCATCCAACCAAATAGCTTTGTAAACGGTACTGAAGCCACCTTCAGCAAGATATTGTATATTCCTCAAATGATCATAAGGAATCCATTCTATAACTTCCCTATAATTTCTTGCTTTTAATTGAGCATCTTGAATAAATTTATCTATATGCGTGTTTCCACTAGTCCAATTACCGAATTCTTTTTGAAATCTTTTAAGACTGCAATTTTGACACCAATAATTATCAACTCTTTGTTCATTGCAATCAGAACATAGTCCGTTTATAGTATTTTCAATATTTTCAGACATAATTTAAATTATTCTAAACTATATATATATATGTATATATATTGATATATATTTTTATTTTTAAAAAATAATAATAATGATCATGTTGTGGGAAATATTTTATTGAGTGGTATTTAAAGATAAATACAGTAATACATTACGTACTTGAGTAACAATATTTTTCTGTCACAGGTTAAATATATGCGTAGGTTTATTTTTTAAATTTGGCCGATCTTTATTTAGTATTTAAAAATAACCTACGATCTACTAGTTAATAACAACGATAAGAATTGCGTATTTAATGAAAAAAAAAGCAACTTTTGAGAATTTTAATGAGTAATTATGAAACGAACATCATACAATACTAATATGAAACATAAATACTTCTTCGTATTATCAACGAAGTACAAACCCTTACCAAAAGTATTTAGTATAACATTTACTCTTAATGCGACCGTCTGTTATCAAAGTATTACTATATTTCATGTGAATGTGAATGTAAAAAATATATTACAAGAAAAAAAATAGAAGCTGATTATTTTGGAGTTTACACAACCTTTACAAAGTGAAAAGAGATAAAGTATAATTCTATAATAACCCGTCTATTATACTAAGCACGTACGTTTAATTTTGATGGTGACAAATGTTTTATGCAAATTATTATCTTCACGTGATATGTAAAGTTTTTTTTTAAAAAAAAATTCAATAATTTGTTTATCATTCGAAGATATAAAAAAAGTTAAAAAGAGGTGTTGTTATTAAGATATATTTTTTTTTTGAAATTTATATAAAAATATTAAAATTTATATTGTTGAAAATAAATCATTCTAATTTAAAAGCTGATAATATAAAGAATCTATTTAAACTATAAAATATTGTATTAATGCCTATTAACCTTATTCAAAGAATATTTAATTCTTTATTCTCACAAGGTAACCCGTCTGTTATTAGTAAGCCGAATGCTTATCCCGTGGAAGCTACAAATAACATTAAAAATACAATTTCTCTGCCACAATTTAATTATCTAGTTATAAAAAATTTTTTTCTTTCGTCAAAAAAAAAAGTGCAAAAACTTATTATCTTTTAATTTTCACTAAAAATAATAACAACGCAAAGCGAAAATATAAGCTTGTCGGATTTTATATAATTAATTCAATTATTATATCAAAAACCTTGAAGCACTGACTAGATAACATCGCAGTTCATCCGGTTGGCAATATATATCATAATCCAATTTTTTAAAAATCAACCATCTCATTAACAATGTGGGACCTTTGCAATAGAAAAGGGGGAACGGCTGGAAAAAATAAAATGTGTTAATGCTAAATCTGAATATATTTTGACCTAAAATCATATTTGACATAAAAGTAAATTGATTTTTTTTCCGGCAGTTTCCCTTTCTATTGCAAAGGCCCATATGCGCACTTTTGCAAAAAAAAAATTTTTTTAAGTTAATGTTAGCTCTGGTCTTATTTAACTAAAAAAAAAAAAGATATTTAGCATACAAAGTAAATTATTTTTTGGTTCTCTTTTTACTGCAAAGTACTCATAATAAATAATTAAAAAAAAATGAAAACGACTATTAATTAAAATTAAAAATATTTGAAAAGTAAAGTAAATTATTAATAAAAGAATTGATTACAAAAAGAAAACATTAAATAATATCAAAAGTAAAATGAATTATAAATAAGATATTATATTACATCTTTTGAAAAATTTTATAAATCTTCAATGTTATTCTTATTTGAATATCAAAATGAGATTGGGATAGTTATTGTATTTTACAATACAGAAAGCTATTGTATATAAGCATTACAAATAAAATCACATTACAGATCATATATTTTATTATTGATTTTATTCTAATATATTTGAATAATAGAAAAACAGAAACTCTTGTTTAAGTCTAAAGTATAATTTTTATATTGATCATGTGACATAAATTGATTTTTCATTTTTAGTTCCTTCTTCTTTAATAAATCATATATTTCATTTGCTTTTCTAGCATTTTCTTTTTCTGAATCTGAAATTATTAATAAAGTCTATATGATATTAGAAAAAATTATATTTATATAGTATATATCTTATTACAAATAACACAAAATAATAAATAAAATGTAATCAGATATATATATAGTTAAAATATTTTATGATAAATCAAATTTTTAGATTAAAAATAAATATATTTTATCAACCAATAATATAATTCTAAGTTTAGACTTATAAAGCACATTTTTAATTAAATTTATAAAAGTTTATTATAAATCATATATACAGTATATAGTTAATATATCTGATATAAATTTTTAAAACAATCTTTTTCATTTTTTATATTAATAAAATTTATAATAAATATCATATCAAATATTTTTGAAATTATTAATAATTTTGGATTTTTAAAAAAAAGAATCAAATAAGCTTCAAGTTTATTTTATTATATATAGTAAGAAAAGAATAATATTTTATTCTGCATTTACAAGTTCTTATAAAATAAATAAAGATAAACTACATCTTTTAAAAAAATTTCTGATGACTATAACTGTTAATATATTAAAATATTAACTATTATACTATTTGTGATATAATAATTAAAAACCTTTTTCTTTATCATGTATTGTAAATTTAACTAAATATTAAAATAAGCTTTTGTATTATCAACTAGAGTTTCAGATGAGTCAAGTTAACTCACAAGTCAGATAAGCCGAGTTGAGTTTAAATTAAGTTAAGTTTATGTTTTTTTGACTTGATGATTTGTGAATCAAGCCAAATTCAAGTTAAATTAAGTATTTAACTCGACTCAATTTAAACTCGACTTGATTCAAGTTGACTTGAATAATAAAAAAATCGTTCAAGAAGAATGATAACTAATCATTTGACTTGAACAATAAAAGCAATCGTTTAAGAAGAATGATAACTAATCATTCAACTTAAATGATAAAAGCAATCATTCAAGAAGAATGATAACCTAATCGTTCAACTTGAATGATAAAAGCAATCGTTCAAGAAAATGATAACCTAATTGTTTAACTTAAATAATAAAAGCAATTGTTTAAGAAGAATGATAACTAATTGTTTGACTTAAATGATAAAAGCAATTATTCAAGAAGAACAATAACTAATCGTTCAAGAAAAATGATAACCTAATCGTTCAACTTGAATGATAAAAGTAATCATTCAAGAAGAATGATAACTAATCATTCAAGAAGAATGATAACTAATCGTTCAAGAAGAATGATAACCTAATCATTTGACTTGAATGATAAAAGCAATCGTTCAAGAAGAATGATAACTAATCATTTAACTTAAATAATAAAAGCAATCATTCAAGAAGAATAATAACTAATCATTTGACTTGAATGATAAAAGCAATCATTCAAGAAGAACAATAACCTAATCATTCAAGAAAAATGATAACCTAATCGTTCAACTTGAATGATAAAAGCAATCATTCAAGAAGAATGATAACTAATCGTTCAAGAAGAATGATAACCTAATCATTCGACTTGAATGATAAAAGCAATTGTTCAAGAAGAATAATAACCTAATCATTTGACTTAAATGATAAAAGCAATCATTCAAGAAGAATGATAACCTAATTATTCGACTTGAATGATGAAAGCAATCATTCAAGAAGAATGATAACTAATCATTTAAGAAGAATGATAATTAATCGTTTAAAAAGAATGATAACTAATCGTTTGACTTAAATAATAAAAATAATCATTCAAAAAAAATGATAACTAATCGTTTGACTTGAACGATAAAAGCAATCTTCAAGAAGAATGATAACTAATCATTCGACTTGAATGATAAAAAAAATCATTCAAAAAGAATAATAACGAATCGTTTACTTTCTCCCCTCCCTTCCTCCCGATCTTTTCATTTTTTTTATTATTTTTTTTTCAAAATTGAATCGAGTTAAAATTGAGTCAAGTCAAATTGAATCAAGTTTAAAATTTATATAACTCGAATCAAATCAAATTGAAAGATTTTATAAAATAAATTTAACTCGACTCGACTCAAAAAAAGAGAGTTGAATAGAGTTGATCTTTAAATTTGACTCAACTCGACTCATTTGGAACTCTATTATCAATATAAATATAAGAAAAATGAATTTGTATCACCTGTTATATGTCTTATTTGTAATACCATTTTTTATTTTTTTTAATAATAAATTATTTTAAATATTTTATAAATAAGATTTTTAAATACAAAATTTAATTTAAAAACTTTTACTTAATGTATTAAAGACAATTTCATAAATAAAATTTTTAGTATAAATAGTTTTTTGAAATTTTTTAAAAAAATTATTATTTTCATTACATAATTGGAAGGAATTCTAAAAAATTTAAGTTTTGAGAATTTTTGATTAAAATTAAGAGCTTAATACATTTTAACATAATAATATTAAAAATTAAAATATAATAAAAATCTCAATTTTGTTAAAAATTCCTGGAATCTAACTTTCTTAGCAATTAATCCAATTAATCTTTATTTTAATTTGTAAAATTATTGATATTATATCTGATTTTAAATTTTGATTGAATAAAATTAGGAGTATTATAAATAAGACATATAAATAATTTTATAATTAGATTTATCCTAAATATGATATTTAACTAACTAATAATTTCCTTTAATAAAAGATTATAGATACTGAATTATTATACTTGATCAAATAAATCTCAGATGAATTTGCAAAAATTAAGAATATCTTTGATAAAAAAAAGTTGATTACGAAATTTCTATAAGAAATTTGAATATAGAAATAATATGGAAATAATACATTATTAATATATTTTTAGTAATTCTGTATCACAATTCTATATATTTAATACTAAATTAATTTTTACATATTTTTTAAAATTAAAGTATATGAAAATTATACAATATTATTAAATATTTAATTTATTTAATTTGATAATTATAATTATATAATTAATATAACTGATGATCAATTTCTAATTTTTTTTTTAGTATCAATTTTTCTTTTGAATTATTATATTCTTTTTCTTTTTTTTTTAACAAAAAAACCACTTAATTTATTTAACATAATCTTTAAAAAAAAAATCTTATATTTTTAAATTTAAATACTTGAACTTATAAGAATTTATTAAATATACTTTTTTTTATTTGTAGATTCTAATTTTTATATTTATTTAATATCTTTTTTTATAAACATTAATACAGAAATTTTATGATGAAATTTGAGTAGTTTGGTCAAAATCAATTACCTTCATCTCTAAGTAAAAGTTGTTCAGCAGGTTCAATAATATTTATATCTAATTTTTTTATATTGATATGATTAATATTTGAGTAAAAATAATTTTTTTTGTAACTTTACTAAATAAGTCACACTTTTTGATTTCACAAGAAAATTTGAATACTTTGGTCAAAGTTAATCACTTTTCATTTCTAAGTGAAAGTTATTTAGCAAGTGCAATACTATTTGCATATAAAATTTAATCTTAATTAGATTAATATTTATATTGTAATATATATTTTTGTAACTTTATTAATAGCGTGAACTTTTTTTTAATTTTATAGGATAATATGATCACTTTGATTTAGTGATCTGATCCTATTTTTAAACAGTCATCTGGATCCAATCCTAAATTTTTCATACAAATCTGAATGGCAATCCGAATGTGAAATTTACAGATCTATCTTTAATGTCTATTTAAATTAGGATCTATCTGAATCTATCCCAATCTGAATTTTGACTGGATCATCCATAATATGTAAATTTTATTGGACAAAAAAATATACCGTAAAAAAACAATTAAAATTTATTTACACTTTACATTAAGTTGTTAACATGAAAAAAAAATTAATAATTTAACATTCCTCCTCTTCGTCCCACTCTTTTGCAAAAACTTCCATTACACAAATATTCCTTTTTAAAAATAATATCTGACCCACTAAACCTGTACCTATACGATTTCTTTTTGCTGAAATTAGTGAACCAGCATGAGAAAATAGTCTTTCACTTGACACAGATCTTGCTGAAATTCTAAGGTATTTGCGTGCAATTTGTAATAAATTTGGAAAAAGTTCTGCATGAACTTGCCACTAATCTAACGGATTTTCTATTTTCAATGCAGTTGGCATTGATAAATAATTATTGACTTCATCAATGATTATAGGCGTATATATTTTTTTATGATTCTTACTTTGACGATGCTGACGATATTTTTTTTGTGAACGCAATGAAGATTCTGCATCTAGAAAAGGTATGGTTGGACTAAATGGCTCCACTGCTGGTATTGATTTATTTGAATTATTAGATTCTAACTTATTAAACTCATTACGAAGCTTTTGAATTATTTTATCTCTTTGATCCTCTAGTTCTAGAAAATCTAACTCTTTATAACGTGGATCTAGTAAAGCAGCCATTAATCCTGTATCACTAGGAATATCCCAATAATAAAGCAATGCATTGTAGATATTGTTCTTTACTTTATGTAAAACTCCTTCAGTATTTAATGGATCTTTAATAGAAATCTTCTTTTTGATAATGTTGCTTATAATTTCTTCATTATCGATTTCTACATCAGCAGCTTCTTCAAATATTGTATCTTCATTTTGATAATTAATGTCATTTGATGGCAAGTCCTCTGAGTAAGTAGCTAAATTAAAAATGAGCACTTTAATAGTTGACATCATTTTGCTAAGTGTTACATATGTATTTTCTGAAAAATATCATGTTTCCTCTTCAAATAGGGTTAAAACATCAACCAATCCATCTAGCAAATCCCATTCTTTTTCGGACAACATAATTTTTTTTAGTTTATTTCCATCTTTCTTATCCTCTCTAATAGCACTTGTATATAAATCAGCTTAGAGTTGAATAATTGCGTCTTTAAGATAAAACAGTCTATCTTAAGCATAGTAAGAAGAATTTTAACGTGTTTGTACATCTTGTATACAACGTATTACATCCTCATATCCTAATTTACGCTGAACTTCTTCCAATCTTTCTATCTGTTTCTGCGTCGAAAAAAAATTAATTATTCGTTTTATACGTGCAGCTAAAATCTCTACAGGTGCCAATTCTTTTCCAATTGCTAACTGGAGTATATGCGCAACACAAGGAAGTCTTTGAATTTTTTCACATTGATTTTTTTTAATTAAAATAGGAAATTCCGCCTTCATATTTGATCTGTTATCGGTAATGATTGCTGTCACACGTCCATCAAGATCCCAATTTGAAATACATTCATAAAGTAATTCGGCAACAGCATCAGCAGTATGAGGAGAAGGAGCATACTTTATTTCCAATATTACATCTTTAACTTTAAAGTCAGGCGTAATCCATGCTGCAGTAACATCAAGATACTCATGTTTAGCTCTACTAGACCAAAGATCTGTGGTAAGAGATACTGTTGCAGCAGTTTCACTTAAGATATTTTTTAAA